>NW_026484362.1:0-24227 GCF_026875155.1 Cherax quadricarinatus | reverse complement strand
GACTCTCTCATTGATTTTTTGACACGCTGATTTATTTCACAAATTCTGATCCTCGCCCTTTCAAATTCAATTTTTCTACCCTCAAACCCCCCGTACTCCCCCCTCCCCCGCTTTTTTCTGAAACCCTGCTGATCACCCCCCCTCCCCTTCTCCCATCCAATTCCCTTTGCTTCCCCTTCCCTACCCTGCAGCGCTGTATACCCTTGTGGTTGCGTTTTTTTTTGATTAAAAATAAAAAAATAAGGATGAAACTTATTGCCAAAAAAAAGAGGGAAAATTTCCCTGGGCCTCACCTCGCAGCACCTGAATTTCAGCACCCATATCCAAACATAAAAAAAAAAGTTCAAAACGGTTGGGATCCCCAAAGATACGTTACTACATGCCACAACCCCCTTCTCACATTATACCTTTACCACTTATCCCTACCTCCCCATGTTATTTGTGTTTGGGGGATCAACGCGGCAAAAAACCCTAAAGCCAATGAAAACCCCAACAAAAAGCCGCGTAAGAGTAGCCATGTAATCCAACCCCAGGAAAAAACCCCTCCCCCCCAAATTTTTTTCGTAGATCTAAACTTTTTTAGAACACCCACACTTACTACTTTGCATACTTTACGAATTTAAAATTTCCAATATTAACCCTGACCAAAAACACTTTTTTTGTGTTGTGAAGGCCCCACAGGATAGCACCAGAAAAAACCTCTAAATTCCCCCCTGTCTGGAGACCTATACAAAAATTCAATTACATAAAAGGGGCTAAATTGGAAACCCTACCTTGAAAAAAAGAAATGCAGACAATTCATCACTTTTAAAAATCCCCTTTGAAACTCTTTTTCCCCGAACACCCCCCTGTCAGCTAAAACATGAAAACCGCCTATTTCTTTTTTCATACACCCTTTAAAAACACCTAGACCTCCCCTCGATTCGATTCCCCACAAAACCACTACCCAATTGATAGAAGTAGAAATGCATAATACAACTATTACAATAAATCTTTACTAGTCATAAGTTTCCCTTTGGTCTCCAATGTAAAACTATGTATTGCCCCAAAAACAAAACCTTCACATTGCTAAATTTACAAAACTGTAATGCAGTTACTTACCCTTAATCCCCAATATAGTTTTTTAATTTAAATCTTAGTCTGCTGAAATGCCAAGTCATGCTAAGTGTGATAGTGGCCCTCCTGTAATTAGTTTTTTATAATATGAAATACCAATACCCTATTGAAACCTTGCTTGAATTCTATGAGAATAAAACTTGATTTGTTTTAAAGGTATTAGAAAAGTGACAGTTAAGGGGAAAGTATAAAATCCAAAGAGAGCCTTAAGCCTAAACGTGTTGGTCCCAAGTGCCCGACACCACCAAAATCATCAGGTAAGCAGCTGTGTTTCCCAAGCCCTTTAATAGCTTGGATCATTTTTTGGGAATGATCCAGTGATTTTTTCTTTCCCGAAGGGTTCTGTTCTGTATTGTTGACCGGGAATTTATAAGGCAGAGTTTTCCCTTTATTTTTAAAGGGTATTGATAAACCTTTAAGTTTCGTTTAAAACCCAAAGTACCCTTAACCCCAAAGTCAATTACTTTCCCCCAGATGGGGGCAGGAGTAAGCACTAAAAAATTGACCTCATTCACCAACGGTAGTTGTACACTTTCGAAATCCCCATCAGCTTTCTAAACAAGGTGCACAGGAAGCCCAGGACTATGTAAATGATCCTCACAAACCCCTGCTCAAATAGAATTTTTCTACCCCCTGCTGAAGTACCTGTTTTTCGGGGTTAGCCTGTAGGGAGATTTTAAATGGTTTAGATTTTCCAGCATTACACTTTGTTGTGATAGAAACCAGGCCTTATTCTAGGTTTATTGAACATAGAATTTTTATAGTATTCTGCAACAAAAAAATGACTAGTACTCTAATAACGTTCAAGGGAGGGTGATGTTTTGCATTTTTCAAGAGGAAAATTAAAAACTAAGGCCAAAATTTAAACTCACCTGTAATCTGCTCACTAATATAGGATAAAAGGAAAGAGAATCCCACCTGTTTTGGCCCCCATGACACACACAAACTGCTGTGTTTTTAAAGGGCCCCCGAGAGGTGGTGCAGTATTACCCCCTGGCTGCCCCCACAGGAGCAGTATCATACAATCCCCCCCTTCTAAAATATCAAACGTAATCTCCCAAACTGTTAATTGGCAACGTACCGCCCCCAACCTTCATCCCCCTTGAGCCTCTTCACCGGTTCATATTTCCGCTGGGTTTGACTAACTCGGGACAAATTTTTATTTCCGAAGAGGTAGTCTCAAGGGGCTTTTTCCAGGAGAAAACGAAGCATTTTCACATCTATTGTGTATCTTGAGATTCCACACAAGGGGGATTTCAACTGGGGCAAAATGTCTTGAATACTTTTAGTCCTTCATTTTGAGCGAATGGGGGCGTAATGGGGTTTAGCTTGCGGGAGCTCTACCTTTTCCAAAAAGGATCCGTTTGTTCACCCTACGTGCCCTTTCAGGAAAAAAGGGCCCCGGATGACATAACCAAGTGGGACGGAGGCCCCGTGGGAACGAGGGAATGTTGAGGAGTCTTTCATGAGGGGTTGCTTTATTTGCTGTGCACAGCAATGTCTAATAGAGTGAAGAGCCGTGGACTTTTGCCGGTTAAAGTAGATTGGCGACTTCAAGTCTTTGTAACCCCCCTTTCCATATGTACCACTGAACCGTCCTTGACCTTTGCCTTGGGGGGTTGTAGCTTTTTTTCTGCTGAAAGCAATCCTTTCTAGCCAAAAACCCCTAAAGCTTTTTACCATGAACGGGCCCCCGTCTGAAGGGGATATAAGCTGGCATACCAAAATAGGAACAACTGTAAAAGACAATAATAACAGTTAAACATCAATTTGCAGGGGGAACAAAAAGGAAAAACCCTTGGATATTCATCTACTAGTTAAGGAAATATTTTTTTGGATTTATGCTTGATAGAGGTCCTTTGAATTATATTCTCTAAAAAAGGCGGGGTGGTTTTTATAGAGGAGTCTTTCTGGCTGATAAAAGTTTGGTTGCACTTGACATATCGCATGCTCTGATCACTTGTCGCACACTTCCCTGATGGGGGCATGTTCTTTGATTTAAAAAAATGGTACGGCGCGTAATCCTGGGGACACAAACCTTGGGACCGAAGTGATTGTAAATCTGACATTTGCTCCACAGTAGGAAAACTGGGGAGAATGGAAAAAATTAAAAAAAAAGGTTTAAAGGTTTTTTGAAAAAAAATTCTCCGGCCGGGGTTTCGTCCAGGTGAAATTTACCAAAATTCCTCCGGGGCGAACTCTTCTTCCCTGGGTTCCCTTTTCAACAAAACCCTTTTCTTGTTCCTTGAAAATTCTAAAAGAAATATGTCGTCCTGCCTGAGTGCCCTCACAAGGAATTTCCTGACCTTTTTCCCGAAAAAAGGTAGGGGTCTCGGGCGAAATACGGGTTTTAAGCCCTTTTTTTTGGGTTTATTCAAAAATGGGGGGACCTTTGGGGGGGGGTTTTCAGTTGTTTATTAGGGGTTAAATTACAGGGGAAAGGTTCTCGGGGTGACTTTTTGTCTTGAGGCATTGGAAGTTCCCGTAAGGTCAAGTCGTTCAGGGTCGGGAATTTGAACCCCCTTTCCCCTACATAACCAAGGGCTAACCTTTTAGTTAAAAAGTGATTTTTTTCCCCATTGTAAAATGATATTTTTTCTTCGGGGACCCCAAAACTTACAAGGTTGCATCATGCCCTCTTGGTCTTTCCAAATGGTAACATTATTAAATAGCATAATTCCCCTGAATTGCTTTCCCGAATGATGAATCCATAATTCGTTTGGGGCGTACCCCCTTGGGACTCCAAAAGGGGCTCTGGAAATGAACAGGGCCTCCTAGCCCGAAATGCGTGTATGGTTTTTTTCGTCATTCCTTTTAGGGGCTTGATGATAGGGATCCGTAGATCAAAAGTGCTAAAAACAAGTAGAGCAATTTTGTTTACTGTATCATCAATTCGGGTAGAGGGTACCCCCAAGAATGTAAATTTTTTGTTGTCTCAGAGAATTGATAGCCAGTCTCCGTTTTCCCGTAATCATCCTTTAAAAACAACAACCCGTGCACGCCAAGGGAATTACTCGGTTCATAAAACCCCCTTCACAGCCTCCCCAGTTTCTTTCTCAATTACATCCGATCCTCATAAATAGCGGGGGACTTGCTGATTAGGATGGCAATCCGGGTAAGATTTTCAAACAGTTTGGTGGGTCCCTTAAAATGCTAAGTCCCCAGACAACAAAGGGGCAGTTCACCTCCCTTTTAAGGTGCACTACCCTGCAGCTTTTGAAAGTCTACCAAGGAAAAACAGAGCACAGTTGTGGGAGAATACTAAATGTAATCTTGATAAACCTTTCCCCTTAACTCTGAATTTACCTTACAAAACCCCAAGGTTGAATAGAGAGGATGTTGATGCCAGGAAATGGTACCCGAGAGTGATGTACATCAAGGGGTGGGTTTAAAAAGTCAAGGTTTAGAAACCCTGAGCTGCCCCTATCAATAAGACCCTTACTTTTTTCCTTTGATAATACTTTTACAACTGCCTTTGACAGTGGGTTTTGGGGTAGCCCCAGAAATCCTGTTGCTAAGTCGAAAGATCACTGGGAAAGTGTGGGGGCATCTCTTGTGATGCATTAGCACGACATACTTTTCAAAGGGACCCTTTCTTGGGATTTAGGCACATTGCTTCCCAAAATTTGGACTGGTGTCTTTAAAAACCCCAAAAGAAACAACGTAACTGGGGGCGGCTGTCACTGAGGGGGGTTCCACAGTAACTTCATTGAAAGAGTCTTGGGGAGGAACAGCACTTACCACTCGAGAAGGCTGAGTGGTTAATGGGGATAGACTTCAGAATTCTCTGGGGTGAATTTAGAGCTCTTTCCGGTCAAAAGGGGTGGCTAAGTCGAGGTTTTTTTCTCCCAAAAAACGTTGTCTTATTTTGGCGATTGCAGCCACTGATAAAAGCATCCCTGTGGATCTTTTACAAAACTGGCAGCTGTCATGCTTGGAAGTGACAGTCCTTACCCAAATTTTCAGGCTTGAAGGGATTCCCCCTGGTCCATCAAACTGCTGGGGCGGAGTTGCAAGGCGAACGTGCAAAGATTTCATTTGTAGGTTTAATATACTGAGACTTTAGGGTTTTGATAGCACTTCATAGGATTACACCAGAAATACCTCATATATCTTAGGTGACACAAAATTGTGAGAGATAGTTTATCTAGATATGTTTTAGGAAGGGGTCCCCAGAATTTTCGAAAGTCTTAAACCAGTGCTTCCATTCCTTAGAAGCCCTTTATAAGCTGGGGGGCCGTCAGCCTCCAGGTTTCAGTAAACGCTCCTGTTTTTTGATGTTTCAGCGCAGGATCACCACCCGGGAGCCCAAGATTCTATGTTAAAAAATTGTTGTGATAGAAAACCCGGCCCTTTTTCTAGGTTTATTGAACATAGAAACTTCATAGACTTCTGCAAAACAAAAAATAAAGACTAGTACATCTAATAACTCTTCTACGGGATGGTGGTCTTGCATATGTCAAGAGAAAAGTTATAATCAGGCCCTATTAAAATCCCTGTAATCTGCATCACTAATATATGGATATAAAAGAAAGGGAAACACACACCATGGTTTTATGCCATGACACACACTAAGCGTTGTTGTTGTTAAGGCCCCCCAGAGGTGGTGCAGTATTATCCTGCGCGGGTCCCCACAGGGGCAGACACTAAAATTTAAATTTAAATTCAAAGTTTTTTCTCTATAAGGATTTTCAATGTTAGTTACAGAATTTTGGGTTTTTGTGTGGTTTTCAGTAGTAAAAATAATAAAAACAGAGGCCCCAGAAAAACCTAGCTGGCTAGGATTTTTGGAATTTAATTTAAAACTTAAGTTTAAAAAAAATTACAAAATTTTGAGGTAAGTTGGTATTTGGCTAAGTGATAAATACTAGTTTTTGAGTTTTTGCAAGTGAATGCTTTTGTTTGGCCATAATATTTCATATTTGGGGTATCACGGGAAAATTATGATATTAAAATTCATTTTTTTGAGATTGAGATTGATATTTCTGTTTATGGTCAAATGGGTGAGTGAGTGTAAGTGTTAACCACCAGGTGGTATTCCAGTGTAATTGGAGTTGACAGGGTGTATCAGGGAGATAAGATGATTTCTGATGGAAAGTTTTGAAGGTGATGAAGTGTCAGCAGTTTTAGAATTTTCAGGTAGGGTGTTTCCAGATTTTAATGGCTTTTGACATACATTGAATTTTTGTAAAGGTTAGTCGGACACGGAATGTCCTAGAGGATGTTTGTGTCTTGTGTTGTGGTCCTGTGGGTTCATGTCACAACTATCAAGAAAGCTTTAGGTCAAGGTAATATAGGAATTAATGTCCTGTAGATGTAATGCACAGTAGTAAGTGTGGATGTACTGAACAGGGAGTAAGTTTAGATCTATGAAGAGTGGGGGGTTGTGTTGCCAGGGATGGGATTTAGTATTATTTCTTACTGCGGCTTTTTAGTTGGGTTATTATTGGCTTTAGATGTGTTGCCCTGCAGTTGAAAACCCCAAGCACAGATAGCATAGGTGAGGTATGGATATATAAGTGAATGGTAATAGTTGTGAGAAGGGCAGTTTGCGGCACGTAGTATCGTATCTTGGAGAGGATTCCAACCGGTTTGGATACTTTTTGGTATGATGGATGGATATGGGTGCTGAAGTTTCAGGTGTTGTCGAGTATAGGCCTATGAATTGCCCTCATTATGCCGGCAATTAGAGTGTTGTCGATCCTAATGTTAATTGTGCATCCCCTGCTCTGCAACCAAACATAATGTAGTAGGTTTTGTCATGTTAAGCGTAAGTTTATTGCTGTCATCCAATCGATATATTGATCAGCTTCCTTCATTAACAATGGTGTTGAGGGTGGCCAGATTAAGGGTGAGAGATGACGTAAGTCGTGCGTCAGCAAAGAGAATTTGGGTTCAGGTGTTAGATACGTTTGGAAGATCATTGATAATATGAGGAAGAACAGGGGACAAGGACACTTCCCCCTGGGAACTTTCCAGTATCAAGTGGCTTGTGTTGTTGATGCGTTCTTTAATGGTGACATACTGATACCTATTAGTAAGGTAAGATTTGAAATAATGCAATGCGCATGGCCTTTTATACCATAATGGTTCAAGTTTTTGTGGAGCAGGAATGCCGTGTCTACTGTGTCAAAAGCTTTTCTTAGGTCAATAAAAATTCATAGTGGATATTCCTTATTTCCAATGCTGTGTAAAGCAGGTCTAACATTTTTTATGGATTGCATCATTAGTGCTTTTATTTTTCTGAATCCAAATTGGCAGGGGTTGAGTATGTTTTGGTACCGTTATAAATGAATATAGTCTCCTGTGCACGAGTTTCTCAAAGATTTTGATACAATGGTAAGTTTGATATTGGCCATAGTTTGTTTAAATATCTGTAGGGGTCACCACCTTTATGTATTGGTGTAACCCTTGCCGAAAAACAAATTCTGAAAAGATTATCATGGTACGGGGGGGGGGGGGAGATTGTAGAGCGCAGTTAAAACTTATACTTGATTCTCAGACAGCTCCACCATTAAATGACTAGGGTCCATGAGAAGGCCAGACACTGGGAAGCTTTTACTTGAATTTCAGGGAAGAAGTGCAAAAGTCAGGTCGCTACAGAGCAGAGGATCAGCGTCATTACTGGGACTATATCGCAAGTATTAAATGCTTTTAATTTGATTAATGTTATGTTATTACTTTTTTGAGGTCTTGTCAATGGGAGATGCCACACAATTTACTATAATTTACCTTACAATTTGCAGAAGTCCCGTAAATCTAGATTTTTAAGGTGTGGCCATGTTTAGGCTCTGTCCCAGCACCATGTCTTCTGGATGGGAAAGGAGCAAACTTTGAATATCTGCATATCTCTGTTTCATCATATTTTTGGAGCTGCATTAAGTTAGCATTAAGGCAACTGACGTGCACCTGTAACCTGGGAAGAAGGGTTTGTAGTGTTAAAGGCAGGCATCTTCTCACATCCATCCTCCTTGAGCACCCGTAGGACCTTGTACATTGTGCCCAAAGATAAAACAGCTCCAAACAGACTGTACCCTGAAGACTCTTGCACAATTATCTCATTGCAAACAGCAAGTGATTCATCCCATCTGTAGGAAAATGCATTCAAAAAATTCTCATGGAATTTTAATGTCTAATGGAATCTTTTCAGAGCACCTTGGGACCGAGATGATAGCAGTGGAGAAGTGGATTATTCCTATAAAAAACGAAACAGATCACAAACGCTTGGTTGCCCATGGCTAACAGCACCCATTACTGAAATCCCTTGATAAGAAAACACCAATATGAAAAGCAATATAGAGAGGGCTTAATACACAAAGAATACAGTATTCTTAAACACAATTCATCAGTTTCTCACCAGAGTAATAAAGAAAGCCAAACAACTATACTACTCAGCAGATTCCACTGACACAAGAGGAGATATAAAAAAGACCTGGAAAACACTCTCTCCGATTCTAGTGGACCCACAAACTGAAAAAAACAATATTGTCCTAACTAAACCTAATGAAACACCACTGCATCCCACTGACACAGCTAACAAGATAAATGACTTCTTCTCAACCATAGGATCTAATCTCGCCAATAAAATCCCACGTACCAATGCCCATGCCGGGGACTACCTAGATGAGAATTTCCCAAATTCCTTCTATCTTGCACCAACTGAGCCCATGGAAGTCACCGAGATTATAAAGTCACTTAAAGATAACTCAGGGAATCTGTCTCATGTCCCACCATTATTGTACAAGCGAGCAGCCCATGTCCTTTCGCATGCTATTTCATTACTTTTTAACAAGTCACTAGAAACTAGCACCTTCCCGAAACTACTCAAGACGGCAAGGGTTACACCAATACATAAAAGTGGTGACCCTACAGATTTAAACAACTATAGACCAATATCAAACTTACCATTGCTATCCAAAATCTTTGAGAAACTCGTGCACAGGAGACTATATTCATTTATAACAGCACAAAACATACTCAACCCCTGCCAATTTGGATTCAGGAAAAATAAAAGCACTAATGATGCAATCATAAAAATGCTAGATCTGCTTTACACAGCATTGGAAAATAAGGAATATCCACTATGAATTTTTATTGACCTAAGAAAAGCTTTCGACACAGTAGACCACGGCATCCTACTCCACAAACTTGACCATTATGGTATAAGAGGCCATGGGCTTGCATATTTCAAATCTTACCTTACTAATAGGTATCAGTATGTCACCATTATAGACACAGCATCAACAACACGGCCACTTAATACTGGAGTTCCGCAGGGAAGTGTCCTTGGTCCCCTGCTCTTCCTCATATACATCAATTATCTTCCAAACGTATCCCAACACCTGAACCCCATTCTCTTTGCTGACGACACGACTTATGTCATCTCTCACCCTAATCTTGCCACCCTCAACACCATTGTTAACGAGGAGCTGATCAAAATATCGACTTGGATGATGGCCAATAAACTTAGGTTTTGTCAGTGTTAAGCATACTATATTATGTTTGGTAGCAGAGCAGGAGTTGCGCAAATTAACATTAAGATCAACAACACTCTAATTGCCAGACATAATGAGGGCAAATTCCTAGGCCTATACCTCGACAACAACCTGAATTTCAGCACCCATATCCAACACATATCCAAAAAATATCCAAAACGGTTGGGATCCTCTCCAAGATACGATACTACGTGTCGCAAAATGCCCTTCTCACACTACACCACTCACTTATTTATCCATACCTCACCTATGCTATTTGTGCTTGGGTATCAACTGCAGCAACACATCTAAAGCCAATAATAACCCAACAAAAAGCCGCAGTAAGAATAATCACTAAATCCCATTCCTGGCAACACACCCCCCCCACTCTTCATAGATCTAAACTTACTCCCTGTTCAGTACATCCACACTTACTACTGTGCAATCTACATCTACAGGACCTTAAATTCCAATATTAACCTTGACCTAAAATGCTTTCTTGATAGTTGTGACAAAATCCACAGGCATAACACCAGACACGAACATCTCTATGACATTCCCCGTGTCCGACTAAACCTTTACCAAAATTCAATGTATGTCAAAGGCCCTAAAATCTGGAACACCCTACCTGAAAACTCTAGAACTGCAGACAAATTCATCACCTTCAAAACTACCATTAGAAAACATCTTATCTCCCTGATACACCCCATCAACTAACTACACAAATACCACCTGGTGGTTCACACTTACACTCGCTCACCCATTTGACCATAAACAGAAATATCAATCTCAATCTTAAAATAATGAATCCTAACTAGTCATAAGTTGGCCTGTGATACTCCAATACTGAAACTATGTACTGTGCCAAAACAAAAGCATTCACATTGCTAAACTCACAGACTAGTATTTAGTCACTTAGCCATAATATCAACTTACCTCATAATTTGTAATATTTTAAATTTAAGAATTATTCTGAGTCTGCCCGAAATGCCTAGCCATGCTAGGTGTTCTAGTGGTACACTGTAATTATTATTTTACTACATGTAAACCACACAATAACCAAATTCTGTAAACTCAGCATTGTAATCCTTATAGAGAATAAACTTCGAATTGAATTGAATTGATTGAATTGAATAGTTAATGCTTCCCTAAAAGCTTTGGCAGTAAAATTAGTACCTTGGTCACTCTGAATAGACCTAGGAATGCCAAAGCAGGAAATAAACCTAGTTAAGACCTTAAGTATGGCTTTAGTATTGATACTGTGCATTGGAATTGCCTCTGGATATCTAGTGACTTTATCCATAATAGTGAATAAGTACTGATTCCCAGACTTGGGCTTAGGTAATGGACCTGCACAATCTATGATTAACTCTGCAAAAGGTTTTCCATCTGCCGGTATTGGATGGAGAGGTGTAGGTTAAATAGGGTGTCCAGGTTTCCCTACTTGTTGACATTCTCTACAACAGCAGATATGATTCTTCACATCCTGCCTTAGCTTTGCCCAGAAAAATTCTTTTAGTATTCTATACATAGTTTTAATAATTCCTAAATGGCCTCCTAATGGAAGTTACGAGCTATGTTTAATATTTGTGATCTAAATTTTTTAGGAACTACCAATCTGACTTTTGCCTTCCCTCCACCTCCTTACCAGTGTCAGTGCAGTTTAAAAAGTCGTTTTTAATTTCATATTTAACTGGGTGATCTGAAAAGGATTCACTCATGGCTGCCTGAAAAGCGAAATTCAATGAAAGGTCTTTTTGCTATTCCTCCCAAAAAGACAGTCCCTCGGGCATGGTAACAGAGACATCTGACAATCCTGCAACCCTGGAGTAGGAAGGTTTGATTTGCGTCTGTTCACTAAATTACGAGACCTGTGAAAATTTGTCTGCACTGCCTCCATGTGAGTTGTCTACCCTGGCAAGCTCTGTTGACACCGAGCCCTGAGGTCGGTACCTCAGCCTCACAAGTGGCTTATAGGACAGATTTCCATAAATGACTGATGTTACAAGAAACCTCGCCTGCATGACTCAAGAAATCATAATGACACGATTGCAAACAAACCATACCCCCAGCCGGGATTGAACCCGTGGTCATGGAGTCTCAAAACTCCAGCCCGTCGCTTTTAGCCACTAGACCAGCTAGCCACAATAAGATTCATCCAACTAGGTATATTTCTACACCATAGGAAGGTTAGCACAGGCACCTCTGTGACCACAAATGCAAGTTTTTACAGACGAATCTCCAGCTAGCGTGGCCGTGATGAACTCTAGCTCAAGTCCCTTCACTGCCGTCAACATGACTCAAGAAATCGTAATGACACGATTGCAAACAAAAACTTGCATTTGTGGTCACAGAGGTGCCTGTGCTAACCTTCCTATGGTGTAGAAATATACCTAGTTGGATGAATCTTATTGTGGCTAGCTGGTCTAGTGGCTAACACGACGGGCTGGAGTTTTGAGACTCCATGACCGCGGGTTCAATCCCGGCCGGGGGTATGGTTTGTTTGCAATCATGTCATTACGATTTCTTGAGTCATGTTGACGGCAGTGAAGGGACTTGAGCTAGAGTTTCGTCACGGCCACGCTAGCTGGAGATTCGTCTGTAAAAACTTGCATTTGTGGTCACAGAGGTGCCTGTGCTAACCTTCCTATGGTGTAGAAATATACCTAGTTGGATGAATCTTATTGTGGCTAGCTGGTCTAGTGGTTAACGTGACGGGCTGGAGTTTTGAGACTCCATGACCGCGGGTTCAATCCCAGCCGGGGGTATGGCTTGCCTGCATGCATGTATAAAGGACTAACTTACTTGGTGTTTTAGAATATATCCCGATCTTCAACCTCCCTAAGCTTTGGCCCCTCTGGACTTCCCTTCAGAACCACGTGCAACCGGGAGCCTTAATTCCAGCAATATTCAGTCGATATTAATGACCTGCCTGCACCTCAGAAATTCCTGTTTCCAAGGGGGTGCGTATCCCCTAGTATAACTATGCAGAAATGGACACTAGCTTCTAAGCCTGAAGGAGTGACGCCGGTACATAGTGGTCATGAACTGCAGCCTGCACAAAGGCCCACAGCTCAACTCACTGGCAATTTTCCCCAGAAACTGGCCAGAATCTCGCAGAAAAAAAGGGAGGTCTCGTCTTACTGTATGGGCCTGATGGAGGAGGTCATCTACGGTACGTCGAGGTGCCTCCACCAGATTTCCCCAGGTCTAGTATGTGAAGACACATGGGGGCACCGCCTGCTGATCACGGCACTTGTTGCTCCGACGGTGTCTAGTCTTAGAAGAAAGGGCACTGCGGTCTCAAACCCGTGCCCCAGTATTCAAACTTGGGCTGCCAGTTCTCCCTGGCTAACATAACCTAGTGTTTGCCTACATTATCGGCCTATTACTACCTATGTTAAGGTCTTAGGTCTACTTTATTTTTACAGTTGCCTCAATAACCTAATATTAGTGTACAACTTATAAGCTCCCTACTTCTTCCCTAAAGGGGTAAATCTATCAAGAAGTACCTTCCAACCACCTCCCCAAACCCGGGTGTGTGTTTTGGGGGGTTTAAGGGGCCCCCCCAACCCAGCCATTCCCATAAAGGGCCGATGAGTTTTTGTTGACGCATCTGCCCTTTGGAACTTTAAAAAAGAAAAAATTTCCCAAGGCCCTACCCACTTTCCTCGTAAAAAAACTGGCTATCCAAATCAGAGTCGTCCAAGGAGGGTTAGCATTCCATAGATACTTTTTGGGGTTTTTGCCCAAGTTATGGTCAACATTGAAGAATTGTCAATGGGTTCTGTACCTTAGAAAATTAATGTTATTACCAAAAATAATAACAGGGCATCTTTCTGGGAAATCGGTAGAAAACCTGTAGCAAATATCCAGTGTAAATTTACTCTGACAATTTTTTATGAAAGGGGACAAAAAATACTGCTCCCCCAAATGTTTCAAAAAGAACGAGGAGGAAAAATAAAGTTTGTTCAGAGAGGGGAAGTGTCCCTCTCATATTAAAGGCAAATGCCCTTATTTAAATGTTCGTACTTCGTTTTTTTTGACTTCTCCTAAGGGAAGTTTGACAAGTACTATAATATAGGGCCATCCTTCACTCTCCTCTCCGGTTCATTTTCCATAGGAATATTATTTTCTCCCTATGATTGGGGTTTAAGTGGGTAAATGGGTCTCACATGGGGCCCAAATTTTTGGGAAAAACCCGTTACTCAGGTTTAACCCCAGTTTCCCCGATTTTTTGGCTTACGCCACCTGGATCTGACGTCGTAGTCACCATTTGAGTGGTAGATTTGCTCACCGGTTGACTAAGTTAATAACGTGGAAAGCCATGCGATTTAGTTGGCTGATGTCGTTGTTCATCTTCATCCAATCAGGAACTCTTCTTTGACGATCTCTGCTCATACTAGGCTGTTGAGGAGAAAGATAAGACCGCTCGGACAAGGAGCGGTTAGTTTCAAAAGTATCAGCCAACTTGGCTGCTTCCAATGAATGATCTTGAAGGAAGTTGCAAACCTCTGGTCCAACAGATTCCAGCAGGTTATCCACCAAGATTAGCTGTACCAAGTCCCCAAAGTTAGCAACACCACTTGCCTTATGCCACTTGGTAAAGGCTTTTATCTGCCATCTTACAAAGTCGACATAAGACTGACCCAGATGTCGTCTGCCTAATTTAAATTCTTTCCTGTACTTGGCAGGAATACACTGATAAGCCCCAAGAACCGTGGTTTTTACCACCCGATATTGCCAAAATCATCATTGTTTAACACAGATATAAACTGCTGTGCCTTATCAAACAATTCTGAATGCACCAATGCAGCCCAGTGCACTTCAGGCCACCTTAAAGCTCAAGCCTCATTTTCAAATGCCTCGAAAAACTGTTCAGGCTAGGCTTCAACAAAATGAGGAACTAGCTGTACAGCCTTTTGCAAACTAAAGTCATTTACAACTTGTGTAAACTGCCTCCTCTCCTTCTATCAAACTCTTCCTTAGCATAGGCTTGCTGTTCCCTGATCTGCTCAAGATTTATTTTTGCTAACTCAAGCGCCAATGAAGTGGACTTGCTGTTGTTTCATGAGACTGCTGGTTTGAGTGTTCGTGTGTTGCGTCTCTCCCATTATTCTGCAAGAATCTGAGATCTGCGACTAACCGCTCCTGTAGAGGGATAAACGTCAATCCTGTGTGCCATGGCTGCCTCAGCTTTCAACTTTGTATGAATGTCACAAAGCTGCACAACAGTAAGAGTGTTTTGATACTCAATAGCAATAGAACAAGCAATTCGCCAACAATGCTGTAGGGAAAGTTTGGGCAGGTTTAGTAAAGTGAACTCAGACACCAATCGTCTGACTCGTATAGGTGGCATTAACCCCAACCAACGTAATATGCTGTTTGCAATACACGCTCAAGCAGCTATGCACAGTATGACTGCAGGATACTCACATACAATAGCAAGGCTGACACGCAATAGTGAAGCCAACTGCAGAATACTCACATTAGGTTCCTTGATGTTGGTGAGGGGCTCTTGATTTAGGGAATTGGATCTGTGCTCCAGTTCCCCGAATTAAGCCTGAATGCCTTCCACATCCCCCCCCCCCAGGCGCTGTATAATCCTCCGTGTTTAGCGCTTCCCCTTGATTATAATAATAATCACACACATTAGCAAAGCTGACAAAAGTGAAGCAACTGCAAAGTTGATACACAATAACAAAGCAATAGAAAACTGACGAAATGCCAATACAAGCTATCTAAACGATACGGGGAAAAACGTATATTTTCGGGAAATACAAATTTTTATAGGTAAATAGTGCCCTATTTTGTTTTTTTTTAAAAGAAGAAATTAAACGACAAGGGAAACTGGACCTGAGCCTGTGCAGACAGGCTGGCCTCTTTGGGTTTTTAATTTTTTACAAAAAAATTGGGAATGGGAAAAATTTTTTTGTGCTCTGAGGTTAAAATTGTGTTACACCTCTCAAATAGGAGGCGAAATTGGGGGATGTGTTCCTGCTAACTTAGATATCAGACACTGGGCAAGACCCCTCCGGAACCTCAGATAACTCTCTAGATTTGGTGAATTTGGCCCCAAATTTTTTTCATGATTTAGTTAGGGAGGTTTCTGAGTATGATACCATTAATCCCCAGTAAAATTTGGTGATTATTAAGATATATTTTCTGTGAAAAATTCTTTATTAAATGAAACTAATTATGTACATAACAAAAATGAAAAGAAAATTTTATTATTTATCAATTTTACATAGACAAGTAGGAATTTGGGACACCTAGGTCGCAAAAAATGTCCCCCTTCATAATACCATGTCATATCCACAAGTTGCTCTGGACCTAAATTACAAATGAAAAACATATCACCGGGAATAGGTAAATATATAAATTTTGTGGACTGTATATTAAAATAATAAATGGTTTATTATCAAAATTACATAACAAAAGGGAAAATAATTTTTAATACACTCACCAATTTGCTGGAGATTAATTGCATCTACTCAAAACCCCCTGTCTACTTTTAGATAATAAACGGGCCCGAACTAAAAACTAATATAGACATGACTTAGCGGGGGTTCCTGGAGCTGTCTTGCCCAGTCGCCTGATATCTAAATTAGCGGGAATGCAAAAACCAACAATTTGTCTCCTATTTGAGGGGTTTGTCAGCCTAATTTAACCTTAGAGCACAAAAATTCCCTTCCCATTACACAAAAAGTTGATCCAATTAAAAAAACCAAAATTGCGATTCCTGCCCGACAGGCGCAGGTCCAGTTTCCCATTTTCGATAACATACTTCTTTTAAAAATACAATATGGGGCATTTTTTACCTATAAATTACCGTTTTTCCGGGAAAAATATACATATTTTCCACACTGCGGCCAGGGAGGTCGTTGCTAAACTACTCAAATTGCTGTTTTGGCAACGGGGGAGGCCGGGGTACAATGGGGATCTGGCATCCACACGGCGACGTATTACACAAGATTTAACCCCCCCTTTTTTACTTTTTTGGTCCTTGGAATCCAAAATTTTCCCCTAAAAATTTTTAAGGTATCTTGTACCCCACCACATTTACATTTTTATGGGCATTTAGCAAAATTTTAAATTTTTTAGATGTTTGATTTGGGCAGAAGATAGGGGGTTTGCATAATCACCCAATTCGCATTTTTAACCTACCTTGCACCTTTTTTACTTTTTTTCTCAAATACAGCCCCTTTTTCTTTTTTGGGAAACCTTTCCCAATTTTCTTTCCATCTCAATTTAAATCTTTTTTCCATAGATTTCCTCCTGTACCCTTTTTATCCAATTTTAAGAGGATTGAAAACAAAAATGAAAAATTCATCTTTTTTAGAAATTTAAACCCCAAACTTAGTTACATTGTTTATTTGGGGTTAAAAAGAATACCTATTTATATCAATGGCTAAGGAAAAAAACTTTGGGGAGCGGGGTCACAGAAATTTTCAACGGGAAATATATGCCTTTTGTACAGGCCAATTAGCTTTTTTACCAACCAGCTGGGTTTTTTTAAAAATGAATAGCATTTACAAATTAGCAAAAGGTAACCTTTGAGAAAAGAAACGGGGTTTTCCCCCTCCCCAGGTATATGATTAAATGTTAACTATGCTGACCCAAACTTTTAAACTTCTCTTGCGTCTGATTAATTTCAGCGACTCTGTTTGTCTTTAAACAATTTTACTGTTTCCATTAAAACCCTTTGTAAGGACACCTCTTTAAAACAAAAAATTCGTGTCGCTAATATTTTCCCCCCTAAATTTATTTCTTATATAATTAGCTAATTTTACACCTACATAAATGACTGCTAATTCCCAATGAGGTAAAGGACGTGATTTAATTTGGGGACACTTTAGCCTTAACATAAGAGAAATAACACTATTAATTTTAAAGGGAAGCAACTGCTCCAAACCCAATTTTTTAAGCATCACAAAAAAAAAGTGGGGTACATTTTTTTCCCTTTGGATTGGCCATCTGGTGTGGGGCTCCCCCATTGGGAAATTTTTTATAATCACCAAATTTAAATTTATCCCCCCTGTTAAAGAATTCCTCAGGGGATTTTCACCCAAGCACATTAATTTCCATGCTTCCTGAATTAATAAATTTTCCCCCTTTTTATAAGGGGTGACACAAACCTAGTGCAATCAAAAAAAATTTTTAAACTTCAGCAAGCAAAACTCTCTTAGTTTAAATTATTGGGCATACTGTAATTATTAGTTTTAACTTAACAAATCCTCTCTATCCCAATTAAACCCAATTTCATTTCTACTTTTGGCCTTTTATCTCCAGGGTAATCTTTACTTTTTTTGTCCTGTATTTTTGGGCGAATTTCTATTTCCCTTCCCTCACAGGCATATTTGCACTTTGCATTATTTTATTAGCCTTCCATAAGCATTAACGTTCCTCTTCATTGACGTCACAACCCCGGAAAATTTTCCACATAAAATTGTTTTTTCATTTCCTTCCAATGGACTTTCCATACGTTTAAAGGGTGCATTTTTCGTCGCTTGAAGTAGGAAAGGACTGGGTGTGCCCAAAAAAATACGCTCCTAAAGCGAAAGGTTTTAAGAGGGCTCTAAGTGGGGCAAAAGGATTCTCAAACCAAAAAAGAGGGACAATCCTGGTCAGCCTCTTTTTAAACCCCCTCTTTGGAAAGCTTTACTTTTTCAGTTAAAGCATTGTGCTTTTACTCTGAAATTTAAAAAAATATCTCCCAATTTTTTTTCCCTCAACGACGGACCTGTCATCAAAAAGTCATTTAAAACTAGGGACATTTTTGTTATCCCCGGCCTACAAAATTTAAAAGCAATTTTCAAGGAGTGGTCTTAGAATCCTTCTTCACTCCTGATTGGCAAATAGTGACCATAAAATTTTTTGGGTTTGTCGGAGGTACCTTTCTATAAAATTTTTTAAAAATTGCTCAGCAATTTATCATTTTAGGCATTAGCAATTTGGTGTCTTACTCACCGCGAGTTGGGCCCTTTAAATTTTTCCATATGCCCTTCTGTAATTAGTGGGGGAATTCTGGATGGTTCAGTCTCCCGGAAGTCGTACCCTATTGCCGATTTTAAATTTTACATCTCTCAGATATTGTTCTTGAGTAAAAAAAATCGTCTGGATTTCTTTATTTTCATTTATTCCCTGCTGTCTAATTCCCCCAATTTTTTGCCCCTGGGTCAACACCATTTTTATGAAAAAATTATACTGGGGCACGACTTCATGTAAGACACAGTTATGGTATTTGTAGTTTCCTATCATGAATTATTTTTACAGGAATCCACCTACTTTCATGGTCTCCTGCTCTTCAAAAGGGGACACCAATTTTTTTTACCCTACCCTTTACAAGGGGGCAAAAAGCATACCATCAAAATATTTTTGGGCCTACAGAATCATCACTTCCATTGCAGAGTCACTTGTTTGCAAGAACTGCTTAATGGCCCTCAAATATGTAGTGGGGAATTTTAGCAGTAAAGGTCGATAAACCAAAACCTAGTCATTGTGGTAGTCTACAAGCCTCCGGATGCAGCATCCCAGCAATTCCAGGAACAGCTGTTAAAAATTGACCACTGTCTGGAAAATCTTCCAGCTCCTGCACCCAACATCTTGCTCCTGGGGATTTCAATTTAAAGGGCACCTAAAAGGGAGGAATATAGCAAATAATATTGTTGCAGTAATAACACCAGGAGGCGCTCTGATGAAAACTCACACTCACACGAGTTTTTAAAAATCTCCACAAATTCAATTTAAACCAGCAAATAATAGAGCCTACTAGACTGGAGAATACACTAGACCTCATCTTCACTAACAATGATGATCTGATAAGAAATGTCCCATATCTAAAACAATATACTCAGATCACAAACATAATTGAGGTTCAGACATGTATGCGGGGAGCCACGACCGACATAATGAGACTAGTCACGAGGGAGCATTCACCAAATTCAACTTAAATAACAAAAAAAAATAAAGTGGAAAAAAAACCAAGTAAACCAAGTCCTAACCGATATAAGCTGGGAATTTATACTAAGCAACACAGACCCCAACTTATGCCTAGAACAGATTAACTCGGGGGCACTCGATGTATGCACAAGGCTTATTCCTCTAAGAAAAAGGAGGAGTAGATGTAAAATAGAAAGAGACAGGCGCTCCCTTTAACAGGCGATGGAAAAGAATAACAGAGCGGCTAAAAGAGGTCAATATATCTGAAATGCGTAGGGGGGACACTGGTCAGAGAAATAGCAAGCATCAAACTTAAGCTAAAAGAATCCTTTAGGAGTCAGGAATCGCGGGAAGAACTAAAAGCCATAAATGAAATCGAAAGAAACCCAAATTTATTTCTTCTCCTATGCCAAAAAAAAATTCGAGAACAACGTCCAGTATGGGCCCCTACTTAAACAAGATGGGTCCTACACAGTGACAGCAAGGAAATGAGTGAGCTACTCAAGTCCCAATATGAATCATTTTTTTAGCAAGCCGCTAACCAGATGAGAGTCGAAGATCAAAATGATTTTTTTTATGAGAGCGCCACAAAATTTGATTAACAAAAGCCTATCCGATGTTATCCTGACGCCAAATGATTTCCCGAACAGGCGATTAAATGACATCCCCTTTGCACTCTGCCCCAGGGCCAAGACTCATGGAACTCTGTTTTCATCAAGAACTGCAAGAACCCCTATCACGAGCCTTTTCCATCCTATGGAGAAGGAGCAGGGACACGGGGGTCGCCCCACAGTTACTAAAAACGACAGACATAGCCCCACTCCACAAAGGGGGCAGTAAAGCAACAGCAAAGAACACAGACCAATAGCACTAACACCCATATCATAAAAATCTTTAAAAAGGGTCCTAAGAAGCAAGATCACCACCCATCTAGAAACCCATCAGTTACACAACCCGGGGCAACATGGGTTTTTAGAACAGGTTCGCTCCTGTCTGTCTCAACTATTGGATCACTACGACAAGTCCTAAATGCACTAGAAGACAAAAAGAATGCAGAGTAATATATACAGACTTTGCAAAAGCCTTCGACAAGTGTGACCATGGCGTAATAGTGCACAAAATGCGTGCTAAAGGAATAACAGGAAAAGTGGGTCGATGGATCTATAATTTCCTCACTAACAGAACAACCAGAGAGTAGTCGTCAACAGAGTAAAGTCCGAGGCAGCTACGGTGAAAAGCTCTGTTCCACAAGGCACAGTACTCGCTCCCATCTTGTTCCTCATCCTCATACCCGCATAGACAAGGATGTCAGCCACAGCACCGTGTCTTCCTTTGCAGATGACACCCGAATCTGAAATGACAGTGTCTTCCATTGCAGACACTGCAAGGCTCCAGGCGGACATCAACCAAATTTTTCAGTGGGCTGCAGAAAACAATATGAAGTTCAACGATGAGAAATTTCAATTACTCGATATGGTAAACATGAGGAAATTAAATCTTCATCAGAGTACAAAACAAATTCTGGCCACAAAAAGAGCGAAAACACCAACGCCCAAAGCCCTGGAGTGATCATGTCGGAGGATCTCACCTTAAAGGGGACCATACATTGTACAATCGCTTTCGCTAGAAAAATGACAGGATGGATAATGAGAACCTTCAAAACTAGGGAGGCCAAGCCCATGATGACACTCTTCAGGTCACTTGTTCTATCTAGGCTGGAATATTGCTGCACACTTAAAAGCACCTTTCAAGGCAGGTGAAATTGCCGACCCAGAAAATGTACAGAGAACTTTCACAGCGTGGGATAACAGAGAAAACACTCAATTACTGGGGGCGCTTGAGGTTCCTAAACCTATCCCCGGAACGCAGGAGGGAGAGATACATGATTATATACACCTGGAAAATCCTAGAGGGATTTGTACCGAATGCACACGAAAATCACTCACTACGAAAGCAAAAGACTTGGCAGACGATGCCCCCATCCCCCCAATGAAAGGCAGGGGTGTCCCCTAGCACGTTAAGGGACCATACAATAAGTGTCAGGGGCCCGAGACTGTTCAACTGCCTCCCAGCACACATAAGGGGGATTACCAACAGACCCCTGGCAGTCTTCAAGCTGGCACTGGACAAGCACCTAAAGTCAGTTCCTGATCAGCCGGGCTGTGGCTCGTACGTTGGTTTGCGTGCAGCCAGCAGCAACAGCCTGGTTGATCAGGCTCTGATCCACCAGGAGGCCTGGTCGCAGACCGGGCCGCGGGGGCGTTGACCCCCGGAACTCTCTCCAGGTAAACTCCAGGTAAACCCCAGAAGGTGCTAAATTTACATTATGTTAAAGTCTTTCTGTAGCTTTACTAAGCCCTACTGTAGATATTTTCTCTGGAAGTCTATCTACAATTACTGCATTAACAAGTTTTTTTCTCATTGCCCAACCTGACAGTTACATAAACAGTGTCATACAATTGAGCCCTTTTATCCAAGAGAAAACCAGATAATTTTAAAGTTGTGGGATCTCCCATCTGTACTTTCATACCATCAAAACATTTACGTTTTATGAAAGTACGCTGGGATCCCTTGTCTAATAATGCAGTTACATTTTTTGATTTATGCCTTTTATCATCAACTTTTACCTGTAACACAGGTAAGGCTACTTCAGCAAAACCATCATTATTAACATTAGCAGCAATTTTTACATTAGCCACTGTTGTGTCAGGATTGTCAACTTATCATTATTATCAACATTTTTCATATAGACCTTTACACATGACTATATGGTGTCTTCCTTTGTGACATTGATAACAGAAGTTTAATTTGGCATAATCCTTTACATTGTGATTACCTAAACATCTCATACATCTGCCAAGTTCCTCCAATCTTTCAACTTTATCATTCCATGAATTGTATGCATTGCAAATTTTTAATAAATGAGTACCCTTGCAGAAAAAAACTCTCTTTTTTTTACTGGGTTTTTTATTAAATGGGGTACTCTTAGGGGGGTACTTTTTCTTCTTTTTAGTGGAGAACATTTTTTCTGATTCTTGACTTGATATGCACCTATGCAACTCTTTTTTAGGAAATGAATTTTGATTACTATTGGTAATTTCTCCCTTTGTGAAACTTGACAGATACCCCAGAGTATTAGTTTGCATTTTAAAAGAGTTAGTTTTTTTTCTGGTCTGCAAACTGCACAAATTTAATTTTTGTAGACCTAGTCTTTTTTTCCTCCGACCAAAAAACCCTTTTGTATTTTTTTTGAGAGCCTTCAAGCATTTTACAGCTTTAAATTTTTTCTGTACAATGGCACCCCAAAAACCCTCTGATTCTTCAGATTTATTTATATTTAAAAATTTTGGGTGCTCTCCAGTTTTTTAAACCCAAAAATGTTGTAAACCCTTTTTAAATGTGATCTGGGGATTTTAAAAAAACAATAATTGTTAGGTAAGCCATTGCAAAAGTTAGGGATCTTTATATGAAATGTTTGCCTACACAGTGGCTTCTTTAGTCAAGACAGAAAAGTTATAGAAGCAGAAGATACTTGAAGACGATGAACGTCCATCACCCTTAAGTTTTTGAGGGGGTCTCCTCGTTGGGAAAAAGGGATTGTTCCCTAGAGAAACAAATGGGGAAAGAAGTGACAGGATGGAGCTTTTTTTTTTTAGCGCCAAGAGGTGAGACGTAGGCCCCTAGGGAGGTAAGACTAATGTTGAGAGGGCAGGTCCCCCCTCAAATCCCGCCCCCTTCCTGTGGGAAATTGTCGAAGTTGATTGAGGTCTGTACCAAGATACCCTTGTGTTGCAGTGTCTGACAGATTGAACTCAACACAAGGGTATCTTGGGGACGACCTCAATCAAACTTCGACAACTTCCCCTATGAGAGGGCTGGATTTGAAGGGACCTGACCTCTCAAAAAATCTGAGTTCTTTCCTCTCCTATGGCCTCGTCTCACCTCTTGGCGCTTTAAAAAAAACTCCTCCTGCCAGTTCACTCCATATTTTTTTCATACTATGGAACAATGCTCTTTTCCAGAGAGGGAAGCCACCCCAAAACTTTTTAAGGGGGATGGACTATACATCGTCTTCAATATCTTCTGCTTCTATCAACTTTTCTGTACTTTCGAAGAAACCTATGGAGGCGAAACGTTTTCAAATAAAGATACCTAAAATGTTTCTTTGTGTCTTACCTAACAACCTGTCGGGTTTTTTTACCATTTTAATGTTCAACAAAAATATTAC
This sequence comes from Cherax quadricarinatus, assembly GCF_026875155.1. NCBI lineage: Eukaryota > Metazoa > Arthropoda > Malacostraca > Decapoda > Parastacidae > Cherax > Cherax quadricarinatus. Next base: position 467 of record NW_026484362.1, on the reverse strand, counting down.
AATCCAACCTACTTTGTTCTATATTTCCATAATTACTTTCAAAAAAAGTCAATCTTCCTTGTAAAAAATATTTACATTGGAAAGGTTGTTGATATGTGAGCATCTCCTCTATCTGTTCCTTGAGGTAAAATAATTTGTTACACGGCTGGTCACTCCTGTCAGACAGCTGCTTTTAAAAAATTTACCAAAAAACCTCCCCCAAATTTTTTTCAGGGTTAAACACAGGCAAACCAATTCCCCGGGGGGTTTTTTTGGGAAAGACATATTTTTTGTTGGGCAGACTGACCAACGGGCCCGGGTTTTCACATTTTAATTTTTTCAAGGCCTGACTTTTACAAGAAAGAATCTTTTCCCCTTTTCAAATACTGATTAATCATGAGATCTATTTCAGTTCATCTACACAGTTTACTAATAAACTCCTTCATATTTGTTTTTAATTAATTTGTATGAATATACTATTTTCTAAA
>NW_026484356.1:7500-11683 GCF_026875155.1 Cherax quadricarinatus | reverse complement strand
AAAAATAGGGGCACAAATAACCCATTTTTTTTTTAGTTTTTTTATTACCAATCATTTAGTTTCTTGTTTTTTGGGTTTATAAATTAAAATCCCACAAGAATTATAAATGAAAACTATACAGCAAGAAACCCAATTTTAAAGTTCAAATTCTCATTAACACAGAGTATGATAAAAAAATTTAAATTTAAATAATCTACTCTTTTAGAAAGGTCTAGGGTAACGAAAATAGTTATTTAATAAGTGACATGAATTACCAGACTTTTGGCAAAGGCAAGACTTTGTATAAAGTTTTAGTTTAAGCTAGGAGCTTTGGGTTGAAGACCCGTACCGAGTTCAGAGCTAGGAGCTGACTGACTCACTCAACTACTTCATAGTCAGACTTCAGCTCTGCCAGAAGGCGACGCGTGGCGTCAATTCAAGAAACCCCATTTGGTCACTACAGTAGTGGTTACACATTCGTAATACCTAACCTAATAATAATATAATATAATATTATAGTTATAATAATCATGGGGAAAGATATAATATACAATATAATACAATGAGAGTACTTTTGATTCATACTGTACCCGATAATAATATATAGTCGAACCTGCTTTATCTAGCTAGTAATAAAGTGGTTCGCGATAATTATTACAGAACTTATTTTATCCAGGCCTTTTATTTTTGTATATAATGGAGTGAAGTAGGGGCGCGTAACAATCACCACCACCACCACCATCACCACCACCATCACCACCACCACCATCACCAACACCACCACCATCACCACCACCACCACCTCACACCACCATCATCCCCGCTATCACCACACCATCATCACCCTACACCACCATGCATCACCACCACCATCACCACCACCACCACCATCACCACCACCATCCCCACCTATCACCTCACCACCACCATCCCCACTCCCCATCACCACCACCATCCCACCCCACCCCCACCCACCCATCCCACCACCTCCAGCATCATCCACCATCACCATCCCCTGCACCACCATCCCACACCATCCCACCACCGTCCATCCCACACCCCGATCACATCACCACCACATCATTACCCATCACCACCACCCTACCACTACGCATCACCACCACACACCACCACCTATCCCCACTCACACCACCACCACCATCACCACCACCACCACCATTCCCCACATCACACCACACCATCACCACCACCATCACCACCACCACCTCCATCATCACCCATCACCTCACCCCATCACCACCACCATCACCACACCATCACCACCACCTCCCCTCACACCCTCACCACCACATATCACCACCACCATCACCACCCCAAAACCACACCCCCACCATCACCCACCACCACCAAAACCCCATCACCACCACCATCACACCACCAACACCAACAATCACACCATCACCACCACCATCACCACCACCACCACCACCAAAACCATCACCACCACCAACCACATCAAAACCACCACCACACACCACACACCACCACACCACCAACCCCACCACCCCATCACCACCACACAACCCCCACCCACCACCACCACCACCACACACCACCACCACCACATCACCACCACCATCACCACCACCACCATCACCCAACCCCCACCACCACATCACCACCACCACACCACCACCACCACCATCAACCCCCCACCCCACCCCCACCATCACCCCCCCCACCACCCCCCCCACACCATCACCACCACCTCACCACCACCCAAAAACACCCCACCATCACCCCCACCACCACCCCAACCACCACCCTTTACCACCACCATCACCCCCCCACCCCCATCACCCCCACCACACAACCACCACCACCCCTCACCACCACCCCTCACCCCACCATCACCATCACCACCCCCATCACCACCACCGGTTTGTATTTTGTGTTTGTTTTGTGTTTTTTGAATGTTTTTTGTGTTTTGTGTTTGTTTTTGTGTTTGTTTTTTGTGTTTGTTTTTTGTGTTTGTTTTGTGTTTTTGTGTTTGGTATTTTCTGTTTGTTTTTGTTTGTTTTGGTTTATTGTGTTTGTTTAGTGTTTGGTTAGTGTTTTTGGTGTTTTTGTTTTGTTTTTGTTTGCGTTTTTGTGATTTGTTTTGTGTTTGTTTGTGTCTATCTTTCTGATTTTTTGTTTTGTTTTTGTTTGTTTATGTTTTTGAGTTTTGTTTTAAATGTTTTTTTGTTGTTATTTTGTTTTGAGTTTCTGTTTTGTTGTTTCGAGTTTTGTTGTGTTTTTGTGTTTGTTGTTTTGTTTTGTTTTGTTTTGTTTTTGGTTTTATTGTTTTTTGTTGTTTTGTTTTGTTGATTGTTTTGTTTTGTTTTGGTTTTTTGGTTTTTTTTGGGGGGGATGGTGTTTTTGTTTTGTTTTGCTGTTTTGTTGTTTTTGTTTTGTTTGTTGAAACAAAAAAACAAAACCAAAACAGAACAAAACAATAAACAAAAAATAAAACAAAAAACGACAACACAAAAAAACAACAAAGCAAAAAAACAACAAAACAAAAAACAACAAAACAAAAACAACAATACAACAACAACAAAAAAAAACACAACACAACAAAACAACAACACAACAGAAAAACAAAACAAAAAGCAACAAAACACAACAAAACAAAAACTTTATTTGTTGTTTTTTTTGTTTTGTTTGTTTTGTTGTTTTTGTTTTGTTTTGTTTGTTGTTTTTTTTTGCTTTGTGATTTGTTTTGTGTTTTGTTTTTGTTTTGTTTTGTTTTGTTCAAACAAAACAAACGAAAAAAATAAAAAAAAAACAAACTGTTTTTTGTGTTTGTTTTTGTTTGTTTTTTGTTTTGTTTTTGTGTTTGTGTTTTTGTTTTTTGTGTTTGTTTTTTTGTTTTGTTTTTGTGTTTGTTGTGTTTTGTGTTTTTTTGTGTTTTTGTGTTTGTTTTCTTTGTGTTTGTTTTGTGTTTGTTTTGTGTTTTTTTTTGTGTTTTTGTGTTTGATTTTTGTGTTTGTTTTGTGTTGTTATTGGTTGTTTGTATTTTTTGTGTTTGTTTTAGTGTTTTGTTTTTTTGTGTTTGTTTTTGTTTGTTTTTGTGTTTGTTTTTGTGTTTGTTTTGTTTTCTTCTGTTGTTTTGTTTTGTTTTGTTTTGTTTTTGTTTTGTTTTGTTTAAATGTTTTGTTGTTTTTTTTGTTTTTCTGTTTTTTTGTTTCGTATAGTTGTTTTTTTTGTTTTTGTTGTTTTGTTTTGTTTGGTTTTGTTTTGTTTTATTTTTTGTTTGTTTTGTTTTTGTTGATTTGTTTTGTTTTGTTTTGTTTTTGTTTTTTTTTGTTGTTTTGTTTTGTTTTGCTGTTTTGTTGTTTTGTTTTGTTTTGTTGTTTTGTTTTGTTGTTTTGGTTTTGTTTGTTATGTTTTGTTTTTTTGTTTTTAGTTTTGTTTTGTTTTTTGTTTTTGTTTTGGTTTTGTTTTGGCTGTTTTGTATTTGTTGTTTCGTTTTGTGCTTTTTTTTGTTTTTGTTTTTGTTTTTGTTTGGTTTTGTTTTTTTTTGTTTTTGTTTTGTTTTGTTTGTTTTTGTTTTGTTGTGTTTTGTTTTCTTTTGCTGTTTTGTTTTGCTGTTTGTGTTTTTTGTTTTTGTTTTTGTTTGTTTTGTTGTGTGTTGTTTTTGTTTTCATGTTTTGTTGTTTTGTTTTGTTTTGTTGTGTTTTGTTTTGTTTTGTTGTTTTTTGTGTTTTTTTTTTTTTTGTTGTTTTGTTTTGTTTTTTGTTTTGTTTTGTTTTGTTTTTGTTTTGTTGTTTAGTTTTGTTGTTTTGTTTTGTTTTGTTTTGTGGTTTTGTTGTTTTCTTTTGTTTTGTTTTGTTTGTTTTGTTTTGTTTTGTTTGTTTTGTTTTGTTTTTTTGTTCTTTTTTGTTTTGTTTTGTTTTAATTTTTGTTTTTTTTTTTTTTTTTTTTTTGTTTTGTTTTGTTTTGTTTTGTTTTTATTTTGTTTTGTTGTTTTGTTTTGTTTTGTTAAAAACAAAACAAAACAAAACAAACAAAACAATAAACAAAAAATAAAACAAAAAACGACAACACAAAACAAAACAACAAAGCAAAAAACAACAAAACAAAAAGCAACAAAACACAAGAAAACAAAAAACGTTTTGTTGTTTTTTTGTTTTGTTTTGTTGTTTTTGTTTTGTTTTGTTGTTTTGTTTTGCTTTGTGTTTTGTTTTGTTGTTTTGTT
>NW_026484356.1:0-2500 GCF_026875155.1 Cherax quadricarinatus | reverse complement strand
GGGTGGTTCTAGAATTGACGCCACGCGTCGCCTTCTGGCAGAGCTGAAGTCTGACTATGAAGTAGTTGAGTGAGTCAGTCCAGCTCCTAGCTCTGACTCGGTACGGGTCTTCAACCCAAAGTCCTAGCTTAACTAAAACTTTATACAAGTCTTGCCTTTGCCAAAGTCTGGTAATTCATGTCACTTATAAAATAACTATTTCGTTACCCTAGACCTTTCTAAAAAGTAGATTATAATTGAAATTATTTTATCATACTCTGTTAATGAGAATTTGAACTAAGATTGGGTTTCTTGCTGTATAAGTGTTTCATTTATAATTGCTTGGGGTTATTTTAATTCACTAACCAATACCAATGAAGCTAATGATTGGTAATAAAATAAAGCTAACAAAAAAAATGGAGTTATTTGTGCCCCTATTGTTACGGTGAAGATTAAGTCGTAAACAAATGGGTTGTCTGTCCGGGAGCTACTTACCCTGAAGTACATATTTGTTTTGCATTAAAATTAAGCTCCCTTGCGAGAATTAAGAAAATGGATCCAGAAATTAAGTCATTATTAGATGAATTAACAGAGGCTACTCTTGACACTTTAAAATTACAGACGTTTGGCAAATAGCTAGAAAAGTTAGATATACCTTATAATAGATACCATAGCGCAAAGACTCTTAGGTCCCTAATTAAGGATAGATTATTTCCGAAAACCCAAGCAATGCCAGAACTAGATTCGGAAGATAGTTTTTATTTCCCCATTGAGGAAGTAGAAATCCACGGACGGAACTGTCTTAAATAATGAAGTTGAACCAGGGTTTACAAGGCCTTACTACTCAGTCCAGTCTCAAAGCTCTCCCCCGTTCATTTCCCGGAGTATGTATCGGTGGTTGGAACGAAACCCTCAGTCAAATGACGGGATAATTTAGGACTGGTGCTCGTCCCAAAATACTTCCGGAGAAGACGCCCGAATTCCCTCGGTGTCATTACCTCTTGGGAATTTCACGTCCGAACAACTAGAGAGAATAGAACGCATATTACTATTACAAAACTCTCAAATCGAAGCTAGAAGACGTCTAAACGAGGGAAGAATTTAGCGTGAAAGGTTTCGTTTTGAAACAAAGCAGAAGGGAGTTCCGGAAGAAAGAGACGTGAAGAGCACGGTAACCGGGTTTGACTTGCATAAAGCAGCTCTAATGGTACCTAAGTTTAACGAAACAGACTTAGATGAATTCTTTGAAATTTTTGAGAATCAGGCACGTTCAATGGGCTGGCCCAAAGACAAATGGGCCACATTGCTGCACACATCTCTATATGGAAAGGCGCAGTCTTGTGTCGCCTCCTTACCATATGAGTTTTTATGTCCAGTACGACGTAGTAAAGAGAACTATTTTAGAAGCATATGACATGCTCCCTATTAGTTACCAAATAGCTTTTCGTTCCATGAAACGGCAAACAGGACAAACTTATTTAGATTTTGCCCGAGGAAAGCAGTGGCGTTTGAACGTTGGTGTCGAGCTTCTCGGTCACGACTTAAAAGATCATCACAATTAATGTTACTAGAAGATTTGTATGCAAATTTTCCAGAGGGAGTTCGCCAGTATCTTGTTGGCCATCCGCAAACGACGTTGTTAGAGACTGCCGCGCTGGCAGACAACTTTGAGATTTCCCAGAGGTTGGTACAATCTGAAAGCAGCCAGGTTATCAAAACCAGCAACGAGACCCGAACCTGCGAAGCCTTTCGTAAGCGACCTACCCAACCCGTTCACTCCCGTGTAACAAGTAAACCGAAGTAAAACACAAATTCAATCGAGCCCATCCTATAGACCAGATAGGTCATGGGAAAAAATTAAATGTTCGTACTGTTTCGAAGCTGGGACATTCAAATCACAATGCTTTAAGCGTGATAGGGACCAGGGAAGGATCCATCCTATAGATTGCCCACACAAATCATATCCTCTACGACTCATCCAAGGAAGTCCGAGCCAAGAGTAACCTCTGTCCCAAGGAAAAGGAACAGATCCTCCTAGTTGACTAAGCAGAATATGGGTATCATCGTCAAACTTGTCAAGAGCTATGAGTCCTTACTTTTCCAAAAGCAAAGTAGGAATTAACCGATACCAGTTGTTGCAAGTAAATTCCTTTTAGGGATACGGGTCCTACTTAACATTATTAAGAGAAGGACTGTTATCATTCCCCGCCAGATCATATACGGTTTCGACGCTCTGTTGGAAGCTTATGGTGGCTCCACTACGCGAGTACCCTGTACAATTTTATGTTGAAACTCCTATTTTACAGGCTGGACGTCAATCGGAGTGTCTCCAACTAAACTTCCCCATAAAAGACGTAGACCTATTGATTGGGAACGACTTAGCGAAGAAGAATAGGAAAGAGCCCATAGTTATGGAAAATCCAACCGAGGAAAATTACGTCATCGAAGCCCGACGAACGGAACCTACCCTCTTTCCCTTTAGCTAGTAACCCGGGCGATGCCAAACATCGGTTCTCAGTTG
>NW_026484351.1:0-25229 GCF_026875155.1 Cherax quadricarinatus | reverse complement strand
AAAAATTTTTGAAATTGTAAAGCCACGGATGGCGAAACGTCTACAATAAAGATAACCAGATGTTGCACAAGTGTCTTAACTTTCATCTTGTCGGTATTGTATACCAGTCTTGCACATCATGGGATCTTGTTACAAAGAATTCTTCAACACTTGTTCAACCTTTGGACGAAGACCTACTTCGACTAGTGGATGGTACCACTATGACCCCGCCTCCGCCTGCTTGACCTCACCTCACTACAGTATATAAGCCACGTCTACGGCCCTATGCTGTACATTCTACAAGATTGATGGACTGAACACATCGACTCCAGGCTGAGGGACTGATTACCTCATACTCCTCCTCTCCTTTCGCCTTCCTCTTTGTATTGGACTGATGAAGCCACTGTGTGGCGAAACGTTTCCTGAATAAAGATTCCCATATGCTTCATAAGTGTCTCAATCTTCATAAGGGGGATTACCAACAGACCCCTGGCAGTCTTCAAGCTGGCACTGGACAAGCACCTAAAGTCGGTTCCTGACCAGCCGGGCTGTGGCTCGTACGTTGGTTTGCGTGCAGCCAGCAGTAACAGCCTGGTTGATCAGGCTCGTATCCACCAGGAGGCCTGGTCACAGACCGGGCCGCGGGGGCGTTGACCCCCGGAACTCTCTCCAGATAGCCAGATAGCAGCAAATGGTGGCCGGGTGGCCTGGTGAGAAACATCAACAAACGCTGAAGGCAACACAGCAGGTAACAAAACAACACAGCAGGTAACAAGGCAACACAGCAGGTAACAAAACAACACATCAGGCAACAAGGCAACACAACAGGTATGCAGCGCTGTATAGTCCTTGTGGCTTAGCGCTTCTTTTTTATTATAATAATAATAATAACACAACAGGTAACAAGGCAACACAGCAGGTAACAAGGCAACACAACAGGTAACAAAACAACACATCAGGTAACAAGGAAACACAGCAGGTAACAACACATCAGGTAACAAGGCAACACAACAGGTAACAAGGCAACACAGCAGGTAACAAAACAACACATCAGGTAACAAGGCAACACATCAGGTAACAAGGTAACACAGCAGGTAACAAGGCAACACAGCAGGTAACAAAACAACACATCAGGTAACAAGGCAACACAGCAGGTAACAAGGAAACACATCAGGTAACAAGGAAACACAGCAGGTAACAAAACACATCAGGTAACAAGGCAACACAGCAGGTAACAAGGCAACACAGCAGGTAACAAGGAAACACAGCAGGTAACAAGGCAACACAGCAGGTAACAAGGCAACACAGCAGGTAACAAGGCAACACAGCAGGTAACACGGCAACACAGCAGTAACAAGGCAACACAGCAGGTAACAAGGTAACACAGCAGTAACAAGGTAACACAGCAGGTAACAAGGCAACACAGCAGGTAACAAGGTAACAGCAGGTAACAAGGTAACACAGCAGGTAACAAGGCAACACAGCAGGTAACAAGGCAACACAGCAGGTAACAAGGCAACACAGCAGGTAACAAGGCAACACAGCAGGTAACAAGGTAACACAGCAGGTAACACGGCAACACAGCAGGTAACAAGGCAACACAGCTGTAGACAGCCTGTACTGTCTGCACAGACAGCCCATGCTGTCTGCCAGCTTAGTTCATATTTCGCGCCACTCAAGTGCTGCCATCTATAGGCCTTGCCACTTCAGTATGCCCAGACTTGCCTCACCCTCACTCTCACAGCGGCCTGGCATCAAGACACAAGTACTCCCAGCTCTCTCTCGCGGGCATGGCCCTGCCCGGGCCATGGGCACAAACACACAAGCCTGTGTAACCCACCACTACGACTTAACAATAAACTAAGAAGCCTCCGAAGAAGTATATCATTAACACCGCTTGCTACAGCCTACCAAATAACTCGTAATAAATGGTAGCAGCGGTGCTCCGCAGCAGTTGTGTTTGCCTGGAGAGGAGGAGGAAGAGTTATGAAGTCATCTTCACTTCATCACCCTACACAAGAAGCATCCGTCTCTCAACGAGTTATCCTGATGTCGTGTCTGCACGTTTGAGCATCCAGACACAGGTACTAGCAGGATCCAGCCGAAATTTATCGAAATTCTCCGAGAATTGTGAGTGGCGTCACAGTGACCCACGCTACAGCGTCCCAGTGACCCCACGCTGTTTCTCAAGTCACGTGTTCAGCGTCACTTGTATGTTGCTGTTGTTGTTGTTCAGCTCAGCACAGCTGTTTCAGCAGCAGAGGTGAGTTTTGTGGTGATTTCTGCGTCCAGTGTGAGCTTCTCCACGTGTTTGTGGGTGGAGGAGGAGGAATGGCCAGATGCCCGCCCTGCCATACAGTCACGCACGCTCCTCGCCACCACACTACCATACACTCACCACTGCCCACTCCCTCTGCTGTGTTTTCTGCTGTTTTTCGTATGAATTCATTGCCAGTGCTGTGTATCCGAGTGCCCGAGGCCACTCGAAGCTACGTGGATTACGACGTCACGTGGGTGTGGACGATGTCACATAGACCTACAAAGCCACGTGAGTTACCAAATGTCCCAGGCCTCATGCTGTGGTCTGCTGCCCGCATCACATCGACGCCACCCACGATGCTGCCCGACTTCATGACGTCACGATGTCTGCTGACGTCACCTCACGATGTCTGCCTGACGTCACCTCGAGATGTCTGCTGACGTCACCTCGAGATGTCCGCTGACGTCACCTCGCGACATCACGCCTGACATCACATGATGTCACATCGAGTGTTCTAGTAATTATTTCAGTATTGTCGAGAAGATTGAGAGAAGATATATGTCGTGTGTTAATTAATTCCTCTCAGTCAGTGTTCTCACATTTTAGTATGTCTTAGTGTCAGTTTTGTGCACAGAGAAGCATCATTTGCTAGTTAAGCCATATTGTACCGTATGTACAGCGGTGTGTTTGTAAGTTTTCCGTGTGTCCAGTGAGGTCTGTGGTCAGACCCTTGAGTAGCACCACTGTGTTAAGTCACCCGCTTGACCAGTGTTTGACAGCTGATTTCTCAGCCCTGAGCGTATGAGCCCCCTTGTACAGAAAGCTTTTATGCTCGTCGCTCGTGATGTTCTGTAGAATCGTACCTGCTACGATTCCCATCGAGATTTGTTTCACTTCACCTCCAGACCTTCAGAGTGCAGTTATATGTAGAGAAACAAGTCTGGGGACGCTTAGACTACCCTCTGCTATAGCTCCAACTGTCGAGAGATGATACTCGTCAAGCCGCAGCCAGCCCTGTCGGCAGGCGCTGTGTCAGCCTCGTGTCACAAAGCTTCAGTGAGCAGCCTGCACAAAGAAGATGTCACTTTGACTGCTAGCTCTCTCACTGCAGTCTGGTGTATGATGTTACGACTCCCAGATGTTTTGCCCAGTCGTCTCTGCCACGACTCGCTCCACAACTCGCTCCACGCTCGCCGGCAGTGATAGCCCAGCGACAGTACCAGTCGAGAAGTGTTCTCCTGAGTCGCTTGCCAGAAGACCTGCCCAGTTGCCGAGTTTTGTCGACGCCTCACTCGAGGGCACCAGCATGTCGTGCCCCAGGTTGAGTGAAAACCTGCAGCGACTCCTACGATGTCTGCTTCACCGTTCCAGAGGAGACCGTAACCTGTTACGTCACAGCTCAGCCGCAGCGATGTCTCCCGTGTTGCAGTATCTGTCCAGACGCAGGAAGGCGTGCAGTGATGCCCATCGACGCTCATTGCCTTTGACCACGATGTTTAGCACACCCCACATGTTTTTTTCTTCCCTCCCTGTAGGAAGTTTTTTTTTTCCATGTCCATATGTATATATATGTTTTTATTTTGTGTTCTGTGCCCTGTTCCTACGAGAGAGAGACCGAGTTTCTTTTACTACCAGTATTGTCGCGTCGGGACGACGCGCGGTAGGTGGCCGAGCGTATGTAGACAGCCTGTACTGTCTGCACAGACAGCCCATGCTGTCTGCCAGCTTAGTTCATATTTCGCGCCACTCAAGTGCTGCCATCTATAGGCCTTGCCACTTTAGTATGCCCAGACTTGCCTCACCCTCACTCTCACAGCGGCCTGGCATCAAGACACAAGTACTCCCAGCTCTCTCTCGCGGGCATGGCCCTGCCCGGGCCATGGGCACAAACACACAAGCCTGTGTAACCCACCACTACGACTTAACAATAAACTAAGAAGCCTCCGAAGAAGTATATCATTTAACTACCCGCTCTACAGCTACCAAATAACCCCCATTATACAGCAAGTAACAAGGCAACACAGCAGGTAACAAGGCAACACAGCAGGTAACAAGGCAACACAGCAGGTAACAGGGTAACACAGCAGGTAACACGGCAACACAGCAGGTAACAAGGCAACACAGCAGGTAACAAGGCAACACAGCAGGTAACAAGGCAACACAGCAGGTAACAAGGCAACACAGCAGGTAACACGGCAACACAGCAGGTAACAAGGCAACACAGCAGGTAACACGGCAACACAGCAGGTAACACGGCAACACAGCAGGTAACAAGGCAACACAGCAGGTAACAAGGCAACACAGCAGGTAACAAGGTAACACAGCAGGTAACAAGGCAACACAGCAGGTAACAAGGCAACACAGCAGGTAACAAGGTAACACAGCAGGTAACAAGGCAACACAGCAGATAACAAGGCAACACAGCAGGTAACAAGGTAACACAGCAGGTAACAAGGCAACACAGCAGGTAACAAGGTAACACAGCAGGTAACAAGGCAACACAGCAGGTAACAAGGCAACACAGCAGGTAACAAGGCAACACAGCAGGTAACAAGGCAACACAGCAGGTAACAAGGCAACACAGCAGGTAACAAGGTAACACAGCAGGTAACAAGGCAACACAGCAGGTAACAAGGTAACACAGCAGGTAACAAGGTAACACAGCAGGTAACACGGCAACACAGCAGGTAACACGGCAACACAGCAGGTAACAAGGCAACACAGCAGGTAACAAGGCAACACAGCAGGAAACAAGGCAACACAGAAAGGTAACAAGGCAACACAGCAGGTAACACGGCAAACACAGCAGGTAACACGGCAACACAGCAGGTAACAAGGAAAACACAGCGGGTAACACGGCAACACAGCAGGTAACAAGGCAACACAAGCAGGTAACAAGGCAACACAGCAGGTAACACGGCAAACACAGCAGGTAACACGGCAAACACAGCAGTAACAAGGCAACACAGCAGGTAACAAGGAAAACCCAGCAGGTAACAAGGCAACACGCAGGTAACAAGGTAACACAGAGGTAACACGGCAACACAGCAGGTAACACGGCAACACAGCAGGTAACACGGCAAAAAAACAGGAAAAGGGTAACAAGGCAACACAGCAGGTAACAAGGCAAACACAGCAGGTAACAAGGCAACACAGCAGGTAACAAGGTAACACAGCAGGTAACAAGGCAACACAGCAGGTAACAAGGCAACACAGCAGGTAACAAGGCAACACAGCAGGTAACAAGGAAACAAGAAAGGTAAAAAGGAAACACAGCAGGTAAAAAAGGGAAAAACACAGCAGGTAACAAGGAACACAGCAGGTAACAAGGAAACACAGCAGGTAACAAGGAAACACAGAGGTAACAAGGAAACACCGGTAAAAAAACAAACATAGGTAAAAAGGGCAACCACAGGTAACAAGGCAACAAGCAGGTAACAAGGAAAACACACAGGTAAAGGAACACAACAACTAACAACATAACAAAACAAACATAAAAACAAAAAAATAAGGGGGCCCAAGTAAACCAAGTCCTAACGAAAAAAGCGGGAGATATATAAGAAAACACAGCCCCAAACTTTGCCTAAAACGAAAAATCGGTGGCACTCGATGTTGCCAAGGCTTATTCCTCTAAGAAAAAGGGGGATAGATGAAAAAATAAAAAGAGAAGGCGCTCCTTTAAGGGACGGAAAAAAATAACAGAGCGGTAAAGAGGTAATTATCAAAAAATTGCGCAGGGAGACACTGGTAGAGAAATAGCAAGCATCGAACTTAAGCTAAAGGGAACCCTTTGGAGTCAGAATCGCGGGAAGAACTAAAACCCATAATAAATCGAAAAAAACCAAAAGTATTTCTTCTCTTCCCAAATCAAAATCGAGAAAAAACGCCCAGTATTGGGCCCTATTTAAACAAGATGGGCCCTACACGATGACAGCAAGGAAAGAGTGAGCAAATCAAGCCCCAAATATAAATCAGTTTTTAGCAAGCCGTAACCCGGGTGAGAGTCGAAGATCAAAAAGAAATTTTTTTTGGAGAGCCCCAAAATTTGATTAACCAAGCCTATCCGATGTTATCCCGCGCCAAATGCTTCGAACAGGCGATAAATGACTGCCCATGCCTTTGCCCCGGGCCAGATCATGGAAAAATCGTGTTCTCAAAAACTGCAAGAAGCCCCTATCAGAGCCTTTTTTCCCTCCTATGGGGGGGCATGGCCGGGGGGTCGTCCCCCAGTTACTAAAAAAAACAGACTAGCCCTCCACAAGGGGCAGTAAAGCAACGAAAGAACTACAGACCAAAGCACTAAAATCCCATATCATAAAAATTTTGAAAGGGTCCCAAGAAGCAAAAATCACCACCCCTTAGAAAAACCCCCAGTTCACAACCCAGGGAAATGGGTTTAGAAAAAAGGTCGTCCCGTTGTCTCAAAAATCTGGTCACTAGACAAGGTCCTAAATGCACTAGAAGAAAAAAAAATGCGATGTAATATATACAGACTTTGCAAAAACCTTCGACAGTGTGACCCTGGGGTAATAGCGCACAAAATGCGCGCTAAAGGAAAAAAGGAAAGTTGGGCGAGGATCTTAATTTCCTCACTACGAAAACAGAGAGTAGTCGTCAACAGGTAAAATCGAGGCAGTACGGGGAAAAGCTCTGTTCCACAAAGGGGACAGTACTAGCTCCCATCTTGTTTTCCCCATCTCATATCCGACATAGAAAGGATGTCAGCACGCCCGTGTTTCCCTTTTCAGGGGTGACACCCGAATTGCATTTACAGTGTCTTCCATTGCGACATGCAAGGCTCAGGGGACATCAACCAAATCTTTCGTGGGCTGGGGAAAAAAATAAATTTTCCGAGAGAAATTTTCCCCAATTACTCCGAATGGTAAACAGGGGTTAAATCCACGGGGAAATTTTTTAAAAAACCAAATTGGGGGCCCCCCATTTTGGCCCCAAAACCCAACCGCAAAGCCCGGGATGTTAGCCGGAGGTTTTCCCTTTTAAAGGGACCAAAAATTGTTCCCAATTCCCATTGCAAAAAATGCAGAGGATAAGGGGGAAAATTTCAAAACAAAGGGGGCAAAAAATAACCCTATGGGGTTCCCCGGGGTTTAATTCTATTAGGTAAACATAGGAAAATTAAAACCTTTAAAGGGGAAAAAATTTGGAAAAATTGACAAAACCAAAAAGTTCAAAAAATTTTAGGAAGCCGGGGATCCCCCGGAAAAAAACATTTTAAAATTACGGGGACGTTAAAAGGGGTTTAAAGGGTTTTCCCAAAATGGAAAGGGGGAACCCCGGGGGGGGGGAAAAGGTTTACTTGTTAAATCACCTTTGGAAAAAAAAAAAATTTTTTTAAATTGCCCCCAAAAATCCCCTTTTTCAAAGGGGGGAAAATTCCCGACAAAAAAATTTCCCCAAGAATTAAAAGGGGGCCATTAACCAGTTAAAACCCAACTAATTCGGGGAACCGAGATTTTTCAAACCCTGTTTCCCGGACCAAAGGGGGTTTACAAAATACCCTAAAAAAACCCTTAAGGGGGCTGGAATTGGAAAAGCACCAAACACCCCTTTAAAAACCCAAAAGGTTTGGGGCCCGAAGGGGTTTCCCCCAAAGAGAAAACAGGGGTTTGTAAAGGGTTTTTAATCCAAAAAAAGGGGGGGGGGGTTTTAAACGCCCCGGGCCCGGGGGGTTTCCCCAAAACCCTTTTCCGGGTTTTCCAAAGGGCACGGGAACAAAACCCAACATTCCGGTCCGGGTAACGGGGGTAACCAGGCAACACCGGTTAAGGGGGGGAAACCCCCGGGAAGGTTAACAAGGGGGGGGGGGGTTCCCCCGGAAAACCCTTCCAAAAACCCCAGGAAAAAGGAAAAAAGCAGGTAACAAAAAACACACAGGTAAAAAGGGGAACACAGCGGGTAACAAGAAACACAGCAGGTAACAAGGAAACCCCAGAAAGGGTAACAAGGAAACACAGCAGGAAACAAAAAACACCAGGTAAAAAAGGGAAACACAGCAGGGAAAACAAAAAAACAAAGGAAACCCAAGGGAAACAGCAGGTAAAAAGGCCCAACACCGGGAAAAGGTTTAACAAGGGAAAAACACAGCAGGTAACAAGGAACAAAGCAGGTAACAAAGGAAACACAGCAGGTAAAAAAGGGAAACACAGCGGGGTAAAAAAAACAAAACATAGGAAACCAAGGAACACAGCGGGGTAAAAAGGAAACACGCAGGTAACAAGGAAAACAGCAGGTAAAAAGGAACAAAGCAGGTTAAAAAGGAACACGGGCAGGTAACAAGGAAACACGCAGGTAAAAAAGGGAAACACAGCAGGAAACAAAAAACCCACACGGGTTTAACAAGGGAACACGCGGGGTAAACAAGGAAACCCCGCAGGTTTAACAAGGAACACGGGCAGGTAACAAGGAAAACACGCGGTAACGAGGTTTTTTCCCTTTCCCATCATTTTGTCTATTTTCCCCATCAGAAAAAAAGGGGCCCCGGGGTTTGTTAGTGGATTTGGTGGGGGTCGATCCTGGGAAAAACTGACCTAATTTGCGGGGAAAGGCTCAGCATAAAAAAAAATATTTTCTATATAGCGGGTATGTCATTAAAGTCAGCTATGTTTGTAAAACCTTTGGGTTCATGTACTTGTGTAAATAAAGAAAATTATTTTATTGTTAAAATTACCCTCTTACCCAGGATTTTTTGGATTTTCCAGCATTTACGGTGGAAGTCTGGCGGGCCCTTTAAAAAACTACAAAAAAAGGGCCCAAAAAGGAAAGAGACTTATTTAGTAGGTTTATTTTTAAATTTATTTATTTTTTTGGGAAACTGATACAGGAAGAAAAAAAGGGAAAATATAGTTTTTAAAAGTGAAAACAGGTACCCCGAAAGCTTGATTGGTGGGCGCCCCTAAAACCCCCAACACTGAGCCCGGTGGTCGACCCCCCGGGGAAACGGGTGGAAACTTTAAAAGAATTTTTCCCTTAAAAGAAAATTGCTTTTTCCCCGTTCACTTGGGCGTAAAATTAGGCACGGGTGTAAGTTGACAGGTGGGGGTTTCGTATCTTTGGAACATTATTTTTATTATTATTAAATAAAGGGGGGAAGCGCAAAAACCCCGGGAGGTTTATACAGGGGCCGGGGGGGGGGGGATGGGGAAGGAATTCGGGGTTTAAATTTTGGGGGAAAATGGAGCACAGACCCCAATTTCCCTAAATCAAGAGCCCCCCCCCAAACTTAAAGGGGGATTTTTATGGAAAAAATTTAACCTAATTTACCCGAAATGATTGTCATAACAAGGGGGGGGGGTTTCCTGTATAGAAAGTTTAAGTCAGTTGGCCGGTATACCTTGTCTCCTGGGGAGGTTCCTGAGGGTTTGTGGGGGGCCTCTTGATTGGGGAATTTGGATCTGTCCCTCCGGTTCCAAAAATTTAAAAAATGTTTTCCCTTTCCCAAATCTCTTCCAGTGGGGCTGTATAATCTTATGGGTTTACCGCTCCTTGTTTATAATAATAATGTATCCCCTTACCTGAAGTTTCCCTGGAGGGGTTTCCCGGGGGGTAAAACGCCCCCCCCGGCCCCGGGGTCTGTGCCCAGGCCCCCGGGGGGATCGACCCTGATCAAAAAGGCTTTTTGCTGCTGGCTCCCTTTCCCAAACCAACAAAGAGCCACACCCCGGCGATCAGGAACTGACTTTGGGGTGTTGTCCAGTGCCAGCTTGAAGACCCAGGGGTCTGTTGGTAATCCCCCTTATGTTTTGGCTTTGGGGAGGCGGGTTGGGAACAGTTTGGGGCCCCCGACATTTTTTGTATGGTTTTTCTTAACGTGCTAGTGAGCCCCCTGTTTTTCATTGGGGGGATGGTGCATCTTTCTCCCAAGTCTTTTGCTTTGTAGTGATTTTTTTTTGTGGGGCAAGTTGGGTTTACCAGTCCCTCTGGATTTTCCAGGTGTATTTTAATCATTTTATCTCCCCCCGCCTGCTTTCCCAGGGATACAGGTTCGGGAAAAACCTTAAAGGGCGCTCCATTTAAATTGAGGTTTTTTATCTCCGTTATGCGCGCCGTTGAAGGTTCTCTTTTTCATTTTTTTAGGTCAGAAATTTTACCTCCCTTTTAAAGGGTTTTACCCTGTTAGTGTCCCAGCAATATTCCAGCCTAGATAGAAAAAAGGGACCTGAAGAGTGCCCAATCATGGGGTTTGGGGCCCCCTATTTTTAAAAAGGTTCTCATTACCCATCCTGTCATTTTTCTAGCGGGATGCGATTGATCAATGTTTGGTCCTTGAAGGTGGTTTTCCTTTTTCCGACATGACCCACCCCCAAAGGTTTTGACTTTGGGGTGTTTCGCTTATTTTTTTTGGCCAAAATTTTGGGTTTTGTACTCTGATGAATTTTTAAATTTTTCCTCATGTTTACCATATCTGGGTAATTAAAAATTTTTTATGTTGAACTTCATATTTTTTTTCTGCAGCCCCCCTGAAAGTTTTGGGTTTTGATGTCGCCTGGAGCTTTGAAGGTCGGGCAAGGGGAAACATTTGTCATGCAGTTTGGGTTTTTCATCGAAAAGGGGAAGAACGGTGCTTTTTTTTCCTGGAGAGATTTTTGGGGGGTTTTCAAGGGCCCCCGGGGGGGGCCCCGGTCTGTGCCCAGCTTGGGCTGACACCCTTGTCTATGGTTTATGTGGATGGGGAACAAGATGGAGCGGGGTTTTCTGTGCCTTGGGGGAAAAAGAGTTTTTCAGGTAGCTCCCTTGGGGAATTTTCTTTTTGACGACTACTCCTGTTTTTCTGTTAGTGGGGAAAAAATTATGACCCAATGGGGCCCTGACTTTTCTGTTTTCCCTTTAGCAGGGGCATTTTGTATACTTTTAAAATTAAAATGGTTTAAAAACTGACAGGTTGTTAGGTAAGACAAAATGTGCAAAGTTGGGGATCTTTTATTTCAAAACATTTGGGCCTTTTACACTGTAGGCTTCTTCATTTCTAGTACAGAAAATTTGGGTAGAAGCAGAAGAGACGGGGAAGACGATGTAATCAGTCCATCACCCTTAAAAGTTTTCCACCTAAAAACTCCCGTCCCCCAAGGGGGTTTCCTTGATTTTTGGTTTTGGGGTTTTTCTTCATCAAAGGGGAAAATTGGGATCTGTGCTGGTTCCCTAAATTTAAGCCTGAATACCTTACACTTTTTCCCCCCCCCCCAACAGGCGCTGAAAAATTTTTAAATGGGTTTAGCATTTCCCCCTTTCTTTATAATATTAAAAAATCAAAATTTACTTTCCTTCAAGGGGTGATGGACTGTTTTACATTTTTTTCTTAGAAAAAAAAGGTCCCTAACTGTTGTGTGTGTCTTACCTAACAACCAAATCATGTAAAACTGTACTTGTAAAAATTTTTTAATTATGATTTTTTTTTTCATAAAATTTAAAATTTACCTTTTACTGCCCTCTTTCGCCTCTCCTGTTTATGTGTACCACCGGGTTTCATCGGGATAATTTAAAATTCAGTATTTATTGGGCAAATTATTAAATTTTTGATTTTTTGTGAAAAAAAAATCCATTTTTTTTTTAGTACGAAATGTCATTTTTCGAGAAGGTCTTCAGCAATGGGGGGTCATCCATAGGGGGCTGCAAATTTCCCCCCCAGATGCCATGCCAGAGTATGACTTCATCAGCCTTTTGCTAAAATAATTTGCAACGGGCAGATATTTACGGAAAAAAACTGTTTTTTATGTTTTTTTCAATGTATTTATAAGCGAAATTTTTTATTCTTTTGTTTTAAACGAGATAAAAAAAATTTTAAAAAAAAGAAGGGTTTTTGCTGTAAAGATTGTATAAAGGGATTTCTGGCTTTTCAAATGGCCAGCGAGGAGCTACAATTTGGGGCAGGACACACCCCGTTTTCTTACTTTTTGTAATGTTTAAATTTTTTGTTTTGGGTTGCCACCCCCCCCCCCCCCCCCCCCCCATTCTATTTTTTGGGCGAGGCCCACTGGTCTTATTTATTATTTAAATTTTTCTGTACGGGGGGCCATCCCAAAAAAAAAAAAAATTTTTAGGGGATATGTCCTACTTTAAGTTTTTTTTATTTAGGTAAGGTTTCACAGGTACCATTATCATACCCTGGAAAAATGTGTTAGTTACCCCCGGATAACCCCAAAAAAAATCAGAGTGGGTTTTTTTCCATTAGAGTTTGTAATTTTTGGGAAATACATATGCACTTTTATATTTAAAATCAGATTTGTTCCTAAATTTTTTTTCATAGATAAATTTTTTAGGATATAGGCCTAGAAATCTGCCTTGTTATTTGCAGTTTAAAATTTTAAGCATTTCAGTTTTAAAGGGGCAACCCGTTTTTGGGTGAAACTGAAGTACGTATACCCGAAATCCAAAATTCATAACTGGGAAAAGAAACCCCATTAACTACAATTTAACCGCGACTTGATTGGGGATTCACTGTATTCTTGGCCTTATGTAAATGATTTTTTTTAAAAGAAACATTACCCTTTTTCCCTTTGAATCCTCGATAAAATCATCTTTAAAAAGAAAAAAAACAGTGCCCCTTGGGGGTGAGTTTACCCGGAAAAAAAAAATGCAGGGGCAGAAAATTTTAGGGGCTTTTTACCTAAATAAGGGGATTATTTGGGAAGTTTTTCCTGGTTTTAAAAATACCAAGCCCTACAGGAAACTCTCCATTGGAGGTATGAACTTTCCTTTTGGGATTTTCCCAAAATGCTGCAAATCTTGTTAATATCTGCAAATAAAATACGTATACTACGGACTTTTTTTCACTGTCACTGAAAAACAAAAGTGCATAAAAGTCATGGACCCTTTTCCAACAAATAATTGTTTTTTTAAACCCCAACTTAGACTTGGGAAAAAACATGTTCTTGTAATAAAAAAATTTAAAAAATTTGGTTTTTTAAAAAGTTGTCATTTGAAAATTTTTCACAGAGGGGCTATTTTTAAACTTGACACTTTCCTGGCAAATTTGGGAGTGAGATCACTGCTCAGAACTCACTTTTTGGTCATAAAAAATAACTATTTCCCTTTTTTTAATTTGGGGTACCTACTGTTTCATAGTTAAATTTTTTGGGGGGGGGTTTGGCTGGCTTGGGTGAACCCCCTTTAGGGTTAAAATTTGGGGTGGGGTTTTTGGCCTTTCTCTTTCAGCAAGAATTTTTCCTAGAGGGTTTTGTTTTTAGAAATTTAGAAATTTTTTCACATACCTCCCCCCATTGGGCCCACAGGTGCTTCCCGTAGTCTTTGTGCAAACCCGTTCACCAATTAAGCAAACCTTTTGCTAAAATTCCCTTCATTTCTGGGATGCTCAAAAATTACAGAATTTATTCACCTTCCCGTGTATATCAGTACTGTGTAATGTATATTTTTGCATTAATGGGTTTTTTTATTTTTATTGAAAAAATTAAAATTTTGTTATGTTAACTGCGGCAGGAATAATTTTTAATTTTGGGGATTATTTGCCGTAACATGAATTGGACATTGGGTTTTATTTGACCCTTCCCCCAAAGGGGTTTTTTTTCCATATGCCTTGTTTTTATGGATTTTTTTGGTTGTGTGTTTTTTTCCAAAAAGTTTTAAATTTTATACTAGCCGTTTTTTTTTTTAGGTTCTTTTGGATGGGTTTTTTATTTAAATTATTTTTTTTTTAGCTAAAAAAGTAAAAACATTTTGAGCTTCTGGAATGCAGAGAGGACGGGATCAGAGTGATATTAAAAAAAGCTTTTTTCCGTTTATTTAAAAGGGTAAAAGAAATTTTTATTTTTCCTTTTTTGGTTTAAAAAGGTAAAAAAATGTGTGTTATGTTTTTTTTTTTTTTTTTTTTTTTAAAAAGTCGGGCCCCTTTTCCCACCGAGGCAGGGTGACCCCAAAAAAGAAAGGGAAAATCCCCAAAAAAAAAATACTTTAACATCATTCAACCTTTTTTACCACACCGCACATTTTCACTGTTTTGAAGAGGTGCCCCAGAATCAAACAGTTAGAAGCCTACACTTTTAAAAAACACAAATTTCCCCCCAAAAATGCCAATATCCCAAACCCCTCCTTTAAGTGCAGGCAAATTTTACTTTTCCCCTTTCCGGACTCCCAAATCCGACTTATGGAAAAAAAACCCCGGGTTTCCCCGAATCCCTTTACTAAAAAATTTTCCCCGCTTTTACCCCCAAACCCGATTTGTCAGGTCCCAGTACCTTGTCTCATTCCCCCTTTTCTAACAGCTCAGCACGCTTGTGGGAAATCCAAGCCCCTTACCCCCAAAAAACCCCCTTTTCCCCCTCTCTCCAACCCTTTCGAGGGCGGGCCCCCCCCCCCGCCTTCCTTCCCCCATAGATTTTTATGCTTTTCCCTGTCATTTTACTTTGATCCCTTCTCTCAAATTTACCCCAAAACCCCTCCCAAAAACCCCTCTTTTGCCCTCTGACTAAAACTTTTATTTAAAATCCACACCCTTCCCCCTAAAATTTTCCCACTCCGATTTTTGCATAATTTTTTTTTTACACCCCCCATTGCCCTTAAACAGGAAAATCTCCACTGGGCCCCCAACCGTCTCCCCGCTGCTGCATTTACCACCCAAGCTTCACACCCATATAAGGGGGGTTGGTTTCTACTATACCCTTTAAAACATTCCCTTTTTGCCCCATAGGGTAACGTTTTTTGACTCCACATATTTCCTCAACGGACCATCACCCTTTTTTTCCCCCATCAATTTATGATTTAAACCCCCATCCTTTATTTAAAACCATCCGCCGACACGTCAACTCCCAAGTATCTGAAACATTCACTTCTTCCATACTCCTCCTTTCCCAAATTTTATAAACCAAAATTTTTTTTTATCTAAAACATTTTACACCCTCATCACCTTATCTTTTCTTTTGTTCACTTTCAAAATTTTACCTTTAACACATTTCCCCCCAAATCATCCACTAACCTTTTCAATTTTTCTTTTTGAATCTCCCCTAAAGCCAGTATCATCAGCAAAAAAGTAACTGTTTTCAATTCCCATTTTTTAATTTGATTCCCCCCAATTTAAACCCACCCCTTCCCAAAAAACCCTAGCATTTTCTTTTCCCTTTAAAAACCCCATCTATAAATATATTTTAAAAAAACCATTTGGGGACATTACACATCCCTGCCCCAAGAAACCCATTTTCCGGGGGGAAAAAAGTTTTTTTCCCTCTCTTTTCACACCCTAACCGAGCCTCACTATCTTCATAAAAAAATCTTTTTCGCATTTAATAAATTACCACCTTTTCCATTTACTTGCAAAAATCTGCCACATTGGCCCCCTCTATCCACTCTTTCTATGCCTTTTCTAAATCCATAAATTTTTTTCCTTCCCTACCTTTTTCTAAATACTGTTCACTATATGTTCAAAGTAAACACTTGATCTACACATTTCCCCCACCCACTTTTGAAACCTCCCTTTCTTTATCCGGGAATCCCCACATTCTGTCTTAATCTTTAAATTTTTTCAAATTTTAACCCTACCCTTTACACTTTTTTTGGTTTTACTCCGTAAAGGGGTTATTCCTCTTAATTTTTACAGTCTCTTTTGTCCCCCTTTTCCCCTTTTTTTTAAAGGGGGCTATACATGCTCTCCGCCAATCCCTAGGTACCTTCCCTCTTTCATAAATTTTTGAACAAAATGTACCAAACCCCTCCAAAACCCATACCCCCCCCCGCTTTTTAAAATTTCTGTCATTTTTATTCCCCTCAGTACCAGGGGGGCTTTTTCCCCCCTTTTTTTTACGTTTAAAGCCTCCGAAACCCCCCCCACCCCTTACATTCTGCTCTTTTTCACTCCAAAAGATGGGATTTCCTCCCTGACCCGTCATGAAAATTACTGCCTCTGTTTTTTCCTTAAAAATTTTAAAAATTCCTTTAAAAATTCCGCCCTTTTACCAATTTCCTCATCTCCCCCTTATAAACCCCCACTCGGGTTTTTTAAAATGAAAAAACCAATTAATTTTTTCCCCCGGGTTTTTTAACTTGTTTAACCCCACTCCAAAAATTTTTTTTTATTTTCATTTAAAAATTTTTGACAGTGTCTCTCCACTCTATCATCTGCTCTCCTTTTGGGACTCTATCCCCCACTCTCTTTACCTTTCTTTTACTCCCTATATTTGCTCTTCTTATAACATTCTGCTTTTTTTAAAAACCTTCATTAAACTTCCCTTTTTTTCTTTTATCACACCCCTTTTTTCTTTATCATTCCACCAAATTTTATTCCCCCCTTTCCTTCCCGCACCCCCCCTCCCATAACCACAAATTTTTGCCCCCCTTCTAAATTTCTGCCCTTTTTAAAACTATTCCAAACCCCCTTCAACCCCCCCCTTACTCATCTTTGCACTATCCCACCTTTTGGGTAATAGTCGCTTATTTTCTCGCCCCGAACTTCCTCCCCCTTAGTTTATACACTTTCACCTCCCTTTACTTGTTGTTGCCCCTTCCTTTTTTTCCCATCTACCTCTTACTCTAACTGTAGCTACAACAAAAAAATGACCCGATATATCAGTTCCCCCTCAAATAAACATGTCACCCTGGACCCTACCATCAACCTTTTATCCCCAATACAAAATTAAAAAACTACTTTCTTCGTGCTACATTTACCGATATTTATTTTCCTCTTTTTCAAAAAATATGTATTATTATTCCAAATTCTTTTACACTAGCTCAATTAAAGGCTCCCCATTTAATTTCCCCCTGGCACCCCAAAAATTTACCACTACTCCTCCATAACTTTTTTACCACTTTAGCATTGAAATCCCAACCCCCATTACTCTCCCCTTAGCAAAACTCCCACGCATTCACTAAAATTTTCCCCAAAATCTCTCTCTCTCCTCTAACTTCTCTCTTCTCCGGGTGCATAACGCTTTATTTAACCACTTTTACATCCAATCTTTATTTTACTCCACATAACCTAATTAATACTTTTATAGCCCCTTTTTCCCTGCAAGCTTATCCTTCAACATTTTGCTACTCCTTCTTTACTCTAACTCTATTTAAAACCCTGCCCTAATCCCATTTATTCTCCCCATTAAAATCTCCCACCCCCTTAGCTTTGTTTCATTAAAGCCGGACACCCAGCTTCTTCTCATTCATAACACCCAAATCATCTCTTTTTATTTTTGCACAACTCCACGAACATTCAGACTTCCACTTTGAAAAATTTTCTTCTTTTTTTTTTTTTAGAAAATCTTTACAGGAAAAGGGGTTACTAGCCCATTTTTTCCGGCTTTTTATTTGACTTTTACAAACCCCATGGGTTCGGAGGAAAGTTCTTATTCCACTTCCCATGGAATAAAAAGGAAATTTAAGACCAAGAACTATTAAAAATAAAAAACAAAGAAAACCAGATGGTGTGTATGAAAAAATTGTGTATAGTTGTGAGTGTCCTAAGTGTAAGTAGAAGTAGCAAGACATCCCTGTAATCTTGCATATTTATGAGACGAAAAAAGACATCGCAATCCTACCACATGTAAAAAAATTTACAGGCTTTCTTTTTTACACTCACTTGCAGGCGGTAGTACCCCCTGGGTGGTTGCTGTTACAACCTACTACCATGGTTATGTCACCCACTTTATAAATGAAAACCATTCAGAAATTTTTCAAAGGGGAAAAAGACTTTCTTGTTGAGTTTTTGGTTCATGTACTCTGTATTGTGCATGTTTTAAGATAACATTTCTCATTTTTTGTTCTTTAGGCCCTTCCGGGGGTGGTGCTCTGATGTGGGAAAGGCTACAAACCCAAAGAAGGGAAAAACCCCCTCTCCTTCCCTCAGATTTAACCTAATTCCTCCTTTTCCCGACTGGGTTATGGCTGGGTGAGCAACCTGCACCCTTCTAGTGCAACCTGCAGCCTTTAGTCCCTGCACCCTTCTAGGCAACCTGCGCCTTCTAGTGAAAATTTTTAGTGCGGTTTTGATTAATTTTTTTTTTGAGTTATTTAAAAAAATTTTAAATTTTTGATTACTTTTACAAAAAAACCCCCCCAAAAAAAAAACCAACACCAAAACACCAAAAGCAGTTTCCCAAAGAAAAAAGGTTCCCAAACCGGGGTTTAAATTTTTCCCCCCATAATAAAATAATAATAATATAATAAAATTTTTCCTCTAGTATTAATTTTTTTAAGCATGAAGATTTTATGAATTACAGTTTATAAGTTTTTGGGGGAAATCTTATAGATGTGAAAAAAAATTTTTAGTTGTGAGAACAGTACTGTATACTGTATTTTAATGTTACAGCAGCAGTCACTAATTGTTAGTTTGTTACGCACAGTATTTTGTAAAATACATTATACAGTATACATGTATTGGGAAGGCATTATAATTTTCCCAAAGGCTTTACCTTCAGAAATATAGCTTTAATATTCTTGTTTTCTTGCGCTTCATCCTGATAAAAATCCTGACTCCGCTAAACACCATCAACAGTTTATTTCTCTCAATGAAGCTTACTCAGTGTTAAGTAAGCCACACTTACGTCTTGCTTATGATGCAGACCTTGCATACCAAGAACGTCCAAACCATGCGCCAGTATGGTGGTATAATGACTGATGCCCCCACAACAGAAAAGTGTATGTATGCAAATCCATTACAGTTTAGATTATTATTATAATCACAATTAAGCACTAAACCACTAGGGTCATACATTGCTGATTACATTTAAATGTATATTACAAGAGACTACATATTGACATTAGAGTAAAAATGTTCCATTAGTAATGATGAATGTAATTCTTGTCAATACTACTGTACGCTTCTGGATATTTATTTTATTTTGTTAGCATATGCAATTATGTACTACTGTACTTGGGATTTTAAAAGATATATCTTGTATATCTTAATGGCTCTGGGGATCATCGTTCTCACAGCCCAGTTTCAGAGTAGGCCTCCTGAATTTAAAAACTGATACAGGTATTTCAAGACAAAAAACTTAAGTTACATATTATTATAATCAAAACCAAGTGCTAAACCCACTAGGATCATATTAAAAACGTAAGAATATTTAACAGGCTACCATTTTGGGCCATTTATGAAGGTAGTACTTCCCTGGATAACTGCTGTTTATCATACAGCTACTTAATGTTTTTTTAAATGTATATAATTATAGGCAAAGGTATCCTTTTAGAATAAAAAGCATTTAGACAAGGAAATATTGAGAGGAAAAAAAATTATGTTGAGAATGGAGAAAAAAAATTATATTTTAGGGGTTACATTATATAAAAGTATAAAAGCAATAAATATTATTCACATATATGTACTTTTAGTCCTAGGTAGTAGGTTGGTAGACTGAAAACGCCCAGGGAGGTACTACCATCCTGCCAAGGAGAGTGTAAAATGAAACCTGTAATTTTTTTTACATGATGGTAGGATTGCTGGTGTCTTTTTTCTGTCTCATAAACATGCAAGATTTCAGGTACATCTTGCTACTTTTTACTTACACTTAGGTCACGCTACACATTGCATGTACAAGCATATATATACATACCCCTCTGGGTTTTCTTCTATTTTCTTTCTAGTTCTTGTTCTTGTTTATATCCTCTTATCTCCATGGGGAAGTGGAACAGAATTTTTCCCTCCGTAACCCATGCGTGTCGTAAGAGGTGATAAAATGCGGGAGGAAAGGGCTAGAAACCCCCTTTCCTGTATATATTACTAAATGTGAAAGGAGAAACTTTTGTTTTTCCTTTTGGGCCACCCGCCTCTGTGGGATACGGCTGGTGTTTTGAAAGAAGACATATATAAAAGTATTAAAGCAATAAATATTATTCACATCATATATGTACATTAGTTTTGAACCAAGTGTGAGAGTAATGGTGGTTGAGGATTTCATTGCTAAAGTGGGCAAAAATGTTGTGGAGGTAAATTTGGGATGCCAGGGGTAAAATAAAAAATGGGGAGCCTTTAATTGACTATGTGTAGGAAAGGGTTTGGTAATAAGAAATTACATATTTTATGAAGAAGAGGATAAATAAATATAAAAGGTTTATGATATAGCACATAATGAAAGTAGTTTGTTAGATTATGTATTGGTGGATAAAAGGTTGATGGGTAGGCTCCAATATTTTACACGTTTTAGAGGAGCAACTGATATATGGATCATTATTTTTTTGTAGTTTACAGTTTGAGTAAGAGGTAGATGGAAAAAGAGGAAAATGGCACAACAAGCAAGAGGGAGGTGAAAGTGTATAAACAAAGGGGAGGAGGAAGTTTGGGTGAGATATAAGCAACTATTGGCAGAAAGGTGGGTGGTGCAAGTATGAGTAGTGGGGGGGTTGAAGAGGGTTGGAATAGTTTTAAAAATGCGTATTAGAATGTGGGGCGGGAAGTTTGTGGTTATAGGAGAGTGGGTGCAGGAGGAATGAGGAGTGATTGGTGGAATGATGAAGTAAAGGGTGTGATAAAAGAGAAAAAAGGTAGTTATGAGAGGTTTTTACAAAGCAGAAGTGTTAAAAGAAGAGTAGAGTATATGGAGAGTAAAAGAAAGGTGAAGAGAGTGGTGAGAGAGTGCAAAAGGAGAGCAGATGATAGAGTGGGAGAGGCACTGTAAAGAAATTTTAATAAAAATAAGAAAAAATTGTGGAGTGAGTTAAAACAAGTTAAGAAAGCCTAGAGAATGAATGGATTTGTCAGTTAAAAAAGAGTAGGGGAGTAGTAGATGGGGGAGTGGAGGTTTTGGGGAGATGGCGAGAATATTTTGAGGAACTTTTAAATGGCGATGAGGAAAGGGAAAAGGGTTTAATTTCATGCACTGGCCAGGGAGGTATACCCTCTTTTAGGAGTGAAGGAGAACAGGATGTGAGTGTGGGGGAGGTGCGTGAGGCATTACGTAGAATGATGGAACTGATGGGATCATGACAGAAATATTAAAAGCAGGGGGGGATATAGTGTTGGAGTTGGTTGGTATTTTTTTTTAATAAATGTATGAAAGAGGGGAAGGGACCTAGGGATTGGCAGAGAGCTGTATAGTCCCTTTATATAAAGGGAAGGGGGACAATAGAGATTGTAAAAATTATAGAGGAATAAATATTTGAGTATACCAGGAAAGTGTTTGTAAAAAATTATAGAGGAAAAAGTTTATTGAGTATACCAGGAAAAGTGTACGGTAGGGTTATAATTGAAAAAATTAGAGGTAAGACAGAATGTAGGATTGCGGATGAGCAAGGAGGTTTAGAGTGGGTAGGGGATGTGTAGATCAAGTGTTTACATTGAGGCATATATGTGAAAAAGTATTTAGATGAAGGTAGGGAAGTTTTTATTGCATTTGTGGATTTAGACAAGGTATATGACTAGAGTGGATAGGGGAGCAATGTGGGGATGTTGCAAGTACAGTGGACCCCCGACATTCGATATTTAATCCGTTCCTGAGAGCTCATCAAATGTCGAAAATATCAAAAGTCCGAATTAATTTTCCCCTTAAGAAATAATGGGGAAATCAAATTAATCCGTGCAAGACACCCAAAAAGTATGAAAAAAAAAAAATTTACCCCATGAAATATTAAGTTTAATGCAATAGAATAATTACAATAAACAACAATAACAATAGATTAATAACAACAGAATGATTGACACTTACCTTTAATGAACATAAGAACATAAGAAAGGAGGAACACTGCAGGAGGCCTGCTGGCCCATACTAGGAGGTCCTTTACAATTCATCCCACTAACAAAAATTTGCCCAACCAATTTTCAATGCCACCCAAGAAATAAGCTCTTATGTGAAAGTCCCACTCAAATCCAACCCCTCCCACTCATGTACTTATCCAACCTAGATTTGAAACTACCCAAAAGTCCCAGCCCCAATAACCCAACTAGGTAGACTGTTCCACTCATCAACTACCCTATTTCCAAACCCAAAACTTTTTCCCATGTCCTTTCTAAATCTAAACTTATCTAATTTAAATCCATTATGCGGGTTCTCTCTTGGAGAGACATCTCAAGACCTTATTAATATCCCCTTTATTAATACCTATCTTCCACTTATACACTTCGATCAGGTCTCCCCTCATTCTTCGTCTAACAGTGAATGTAACTTAAGAGTCTTCAATCTTTCTTCATAAGGAAGATTTCTATGTATTAATTTAGTCATTCCCACGCTGAATGTTTTCTAACGAATTTATGTCCATTTTGTAATACGGAGACCAGAACTGAGCTGCATAATCTAGGTGAGGCCTTACTAATGATGTATAAAGCTGCAGTATGACCTCTGGACTTCTGCTGCTTACACTTCTTGATATAAATCCCAGTAATCTATTTGCCTTATTACGTACGCTTAGGCATTGCTGTCTTGGTTTAAGGTTGCTGCTCACCATAACCCCAGTCCTTTTTGCAATCTGTATGGCTAAGTTCTACTCATTTAACTTATAAGTACTAGGGTTATGGGCACTCCAAGCTTCAAACCTTGCATTTATCTACATTGAACTGCATCTGCCATTTTTGACCAAGAATAGAGTTTGTTTAAATCCTCCTGAAGTTCCATAACATCTACATTTGAATCAATTATCCTCCCATCTTTGTGTCATCGGCGAATTTGCTCATATCATGAAATTCCCTCACAAGAACATTGATTTTTATTTTAAAAACAACGGGCCAAGACGACCCCTGGGGAAACCCCATTTGTTACATCCCCACTCGGATTTAACCCCATTTATGGAATCTCTGCTTCCGTCAGTGAGCCATGACCGACCCCACGGAGCACTTTTCCCCCAATTTCCATGAGCTGACTTTCTTTACAGTCTATGGTGCGGAACTCTATAAAAACCCTTTTACTAAAATCTAAAGTAAAAAATAAAAATTCTTTTTGTGGTAAAACAGCCTAAAAAAGCTTTACTGAAAAAGTTAATAAATTGTTAGCAAGCCCGGGCCCCTTTTGTGAACCCCATGTGAGTATCTTTAATAAGCTTGTTTATCGAGTGGCTTTTATAATCTCGCTAAAATTGACTCTAGTAATTTCCCTACTTGAGGTCGGCTTATTGGAGGGAAAATTTGATGGTAACGACTTGTCCCCTTTTTTAAAATTAGGGTTACATTAGCCCTTCCACATATCAGCCCTACCCCTGTTTGAAGAGATAAATTAAAAATTTAGTTAAGGGTTTTACAGATTTCCCTGTTGATTCCCTTAAGAACCCTTAAAAAAAACCTCATCGGCCCCGGCGACTTACTTTGTTCGTCTGTCTATCTGCTTCAAAACCCTTTTTCAGGGGATGTGATGTTACATAATTTTCTTTTCTAGCCCACTGTAAAAATTAATTATGGAAATTTTGTTAGTGTCTTCCTGTGTAAAAACTGAGAAAAATAATTATTTAAAACCCATTTCATTTCTCTTTGTCGTAAGGTGCCCAAGTTTTTTTAAGATCTGGTGATGATTGATGGGATGGAGGAGGGGGGGAGAGTGGGTGGGTGTTAGGTTTAGAAAGGGGGAAACCCCTTTTTAGGACTTTAGGTATCAAGTCTTTTTCCCGGGGGTTTCTTCCCTTTTTCTTTTAATGCCATAGGACCCAACTTGAGAGTCACTGGACTTCTGTCGCCAACTATCTGTCCATGAGGCCTGTACCCCCCGTTCCCCTTTTGATTTCCTAAAAGGGGTTTTAAGGGGTTGGCACTAGGGCTTTCTTGGGGCCCCTGGTTACTTTTTTGCAGAAAAAGCACAAAAAAGGATAATATGGATAATATCGAAAGTCCGAATGTACCTTTGATGTGCCCACTGGCTGGCTTTTAAACACTGGACAACGGGGCGTTCGGCACACCTGGCACATTGTCGAATCGATCGAATACGGGTTTTCGTCGAAAGTCGGGGAAATTTTTGCGTTAAAAAGCATGAATGTCGGATGTACGAATGTGATGCCCCTCGAAAGTCGAGAGTCCACTGTATATGGGAATAGGTGGTAAGTTACTAAATGCTGTAAAGAGTTTTTATGAGGATAGTGAGGCTCAGGTTAGGGTTTTGTAGAAGAGAGGGAGACTACTTCCCAGTAAAAGCAGGTCTTAGACAGGGATGTGGAATGTACCATGGTTGTTTAATATACACTTATTTATAGATGGGGTTGTAAAAGAAGTAAATGCTAGGGTGTTCTGGAGAGGGTTGGATTAAATTATGGGGAATCAACTACAAAATGGGAATTGACACAGTTGCTTTTTGTGATGATACTGTGCTCATGGAGAGTCAAAGAAAATTGCAAAGGTTAGTGGATGAGTTTGGGAGATGTGTAAAGTAGGAAAGTTGAAAGTGAACATAGTAAAGAGTAAGGTGATGAGGGTATCAAATGATTTAGATAAAGAAAAAATGGAATCAAATTGGGAGGAGGAGTATGGAAGAAGTGAATGTTTTCAGATATTTGGAAGTTGACGTGTCGGCGGATGGATTTATGAAGGATGAGGTTAATCATTAGAATTGATGAGGGAAAAAAAGGTGAGTGGTGCGTTAAGGTAAAATGTGGAGACAAAAAACGTTATCTATGGGGGCAAAGAAGGGAATGTAGAAAGTATAGTAGTACCAACAACTCTTATATGGGGGTGAAACTTGGGTTGTGAATGCAGCAGCGAGGAGGCAGTTGGAGGCAGTGGAGATGTCCTGTCTAAGGGCAATGTGTGGTGTAATATTATGCAGAAATTCGGAGTGTGGAAATTAGGAAAAGGTGTGGAGTTAATAAAAGTATTATCAGAGGGCTGAAGAGGGGGTTTTTGAGGTGGCTTGGTCATTGAGAGGAATGGATCAAAGTAGAATGACATGGAGAGCGTTTTAAATCTGTAGGGGAAGGAGGCGGGGTGGGGTCATCCTCGAAAAGGTTGGAGGGAGGGGGTTTAAAAGGGGGTTTTGTGGGGGAGGAGCTTAGACTTCAAACAAGCATGCGTGAGCATGTTAGATAGAGTGATGGAGACAATGGGATTTGGGACCTGACGATCTGTTGGGTGTGAGCACGTAATATTTAGTAAGGGATTAGGGAAATGGTTATTTTTATATAGTGGGCTTGAGTCCTG
>NW_026484340.1:0-23895 GCF_026875155.1 Cherax quadricarinatus | reverse complement strand
TCATGTAAAAAAAATTTTTTGTTTTAATACTTCTGAGTGTCAGAAACGGATATTAATTGTATTTACATTATTTCTTATGGGGAAAATTGATTCGCAAATCGTAAATTTCGTTTATAGTAGCTCCTCCAGGAATGGATTAATTACGAAAAACGAGGGACCACTGTATATATAAAGAGAGAGAGAGAGAGAGAGAGAGAGAGAGGAGAGGGTGAGTGAGTGTGTAGCGGGAAAGTGACAAAAACACACGCAATAACTGGGGAATCTTCTGCTCTTTAATCGTGACATTCATTCATTATTGTTTGTTATTCCATATGCCTTCGTGCACTATACTTTCCATATCCTTTCTTGTAATGAGTTCAGGTTCTCGGTTATCCCAGTTTTCTGATCCGTGCTCATGGATCATTTTGGTGGAAAGGGTTGTTGAGGTAGGGAAGGTAATGATTCTGCGATAGTAGTGTGGGGGTGGCTGTGTGTAGGGATATTGTACTGGAAGTGAAGTTTCTTATTGTTATTTTGGATTAAAGGTTGGTATTGGGGTTAAAATCTTCCACTGGACTGGGTCAGGTATTTGGATTTGAATTTAGCTATTATATATTCCCCATGTTCATCCCTTGTGCAAGTATTAGTGATACATTCTAGTTGGTCTTAGTAGTATACAGCTGTGCCACCCCGTTCTTGATCTGGCCTGCAGTTGTGTATGGCTGTGTAACCAGGAATGGCATAGAATCTGTAGTATCAGGCTTTAGCCAGGTTTCAGTGAGAGTAATGATGGATATACTGACATGCAGGGAATTTAGTAATATATGAGGTCTCGTAATGTTTGCTTAAAGATCTGATATTGTAGTTAAAGACAATTATGTTGTTGTTGGCTCTGAGAAGTACCTTTGATTGTTCTGCTGTGTAGTAATTAACAGTTACTGTTTGATTTATTTAAGTCATTTAAAAAAGAGGTTGGTTTCAGGATCAATGCTTGTTATCATAAGATTTATAGTGAATCTATAGTTAGAATTAAGTATAAGGCAAAGTAAATATTCTAAAGCTATAAATAGCACCTGAATTATTTTAACAAATATAAAAAATATGAGCTAAGGTAGTTCTTTAAAGCTAATGTAAAGGAGACATATATAAAAGGGACTAAAATAATTGTGTGTGAACAAATAAAGTGGTAATCAAAAAGTGAGCTAGGAAATATAATGGCAAATAGTTAACTTATTACACTTTGGCATCTGAGAATACCAAAAATACAAATTACAAACAGCACCAGACTCACTCTTGTTCTTGCACTCAGGTCTAATATAATGAATTTAGTGTTTTCTATGTATTGAGCTTAGAATGAGCTAAAGTACAACTAGGTATAAACTAATAATATAAAAATACCAATTAAAATGGTTCAAGACTCTCACTTACAATTGCACAGAGGTCTGATATGAGTTGTTAACAAGAATTAGAGTTATAACTAGATTTAGATTTACAAGATAAAAATTCACAAAATAAAGTACCTAAGAACAATAAGTAAAAAATTAAAAAAGGCAAAGACTTGGTTTATAATATGATAGTAAGATGGTAGACAGGTACACAGGTACAAAGGAAAATATAAAGGTTGGAGTTGAATAACAAACTTGAAAAATTTGGCAACAAAAGGTTAAGAAAAGTATAAAATACTGATTAATATACAAAAGTAAAATTGGCTGGTAGTAAATATGGTGTTTAATAAAATTTCAGTAAGTAATAATGATTACAAAAAAATAATTAATAAAAATAAAATGAAAAAAAAAAGAAATGTTTATTTAGTATTAAATCTTAAGAAACAATTATTTGGATTCAACATTGTACTGGTAGTTATACTAGAGGTTATTTGGCAGTACAAGTTATTTAAGAGGACTCTATGATAGTAAATGTGGTATTAAAACAGGTTATGGTAATTAAACAAGTAATGGTAATTACTTGTTTAATTACTTGTTTAAGAGTAAATTGTACTGATAGTAAAAATGGTATTAATAGTAAATTTAGTATGTAATAGCAATTAATAGTTTTAAAGAAATATGAGGTTGTAATATGGACAGAGAAAGCTTTACAGTGCTTGTCGGCCTAGTGGCTCTGCACGGAGAAGGAGAGGGAGGAGGAGAAGGAAGAGGAGAAGGAAGAAGAGGAGGTGGGAGAGGAAGGGAAGAGGAGGAGAAGGAAGAGGAGGTATAGAAGGAGGAGGAGGAGTACGAGGAGGAGGAGAGGGGGAGGGAGGAATAGGGGTATCCACGCTACGAGGGAGGTATAGGGGTATCTACGCTAGGAGGGTGGTATAGGGGTATCCACGCTAGGAGGGAGGAATAGGGGTATCCACGCTAGGAGGGAGGAATAGGGGTATCCACGCTACGAGGGAGGGTATAGGGGTATCCACGTAGGAGGGTGGTATAGGGGTATCCACGCTAGGAGGGAGGAATAGGGGTATCCACGCTAGGAGGGAGGTATAGGGGTATCCACGCTAGGAGGGGAGGATAGGGGTATCCACGCTATGGTAGGGAATGTACAAGTTTGTGTGAGTGAATTTATGACATTGTATATACACACGTGTGTGCGTGTGTACCGGCTGTGTGCGTTACGGTACTGTTATCTGAGCCGGTTGTGTGCGTTACGGTACTGTCATCCGAGTCTCCTTTTATGGTGTTACCTTAATTTAGCATTTAAATAAATTACTCTCTGGCTTTTTGGGCCCTCCAGTTTCTCTACACTATATTCTCTGCACCTGTGCTGCTATGTATGTCAATCTATGCACTGTATTTGTGTAGCCCCGAAAAAAACTTACTTACAATATGGGTTGTATTTTGCCTGACCCATGTGCCTCTGATGTGTGTGGCACCACTACTTAAGTCCTTCCCCGTTATTCCCCCTTACTAGGTTGAGCTCTTTATGATATTCAGCTCTCCAGAGCTGTGGTTTTTGGTGTGTGTGTGTGTGGTGTGTGTGTGTGTGTGTGTGTGTGTGTGGGGTTGTGTGTGTGTGTGTGTGTGTGCTCGGTTGTCTTTTCTGCCCTGTGTTTTTTGTACTCCTTAATTTGTGGTTCCCGGGGTCAGTTTTTGCTCCGGGCCCGGGCCCCTCTCCACCCCGCGCTGAGTTTTATCTATTTTTCGAAAAAGAAAGTTTGGGTCCTGCCCCCCATTAAATCCTTCCCCGATTGTTCCATTTCCCTGCAACTTAAAAGAAAAAAGTGCTTCCTAACCATCTTGATCTCGTTTTTTCAGCTTCCATTTGAAGCTAGATGAGAAAAAGGGATGCTGTTCAATCTCTAAAAATTTGTGTGTGAAGCAGCGCGGCGAGCGCCGCAATCCCTACTTAAGTTTTCAGAAAAATATTGTTTGTGTGGATGGGGTTGGCGGGGAAAAGAGAAGTTTTGAGGGGTGCTTTTTGAGGGAAGACGGAAAGGGAAAGGGGGAGGTGTGAGGTTTAAGGCGGTTTGTAGAAAATGGTAGGGAACGAAAAAGCTGAAAAATTGGGACCTTGTGTAACATTGGTATCTTTGAGGAACGTTTCTATACACATGGCTTCATCAGTCCATAAAAAAGAAAATGGTGAAGAAAGGGTTTGAGGAAATTCGTCCTCACCCTTCAGTCGATATAATCTAGGTCAATCGGGAAAGAATAATAAGGTGGTGAGGAGGGAAGGAGATTTCGTTTTGGGTTTCGATTTAAAGATCGTGTTGTCGACTGTGTCTGCGGGATTTGTCGAGGAAGAGCTGCTTGAACCGGAGGGTTTGTGTCAGTGAAGGCGAGAGGGGAATGAGGGGGTTGCTAGTGGTTGGGGGGACGGCAGGGTTTTGGTTTTGATTGAAAGCCTGTGATAAAAAAAAGGGTCGTTAAGCCAAAATTTTCCCCCGTAAACCCCAGGTCAAGTAAACTTTAATCCTTAAAACAGAGTGAAAGGTTAAAAACTCCCCAAAAATGTAACGAAATACACACCTCTTTTTGGCATGTCCTTTTGTTTAAATGGTTAAAGATAGACCCCAGGCAAAAGTGTTGGTGAATGAGGGGGGTACTGTGTTTTGAAGTAAGGGGTATTGTAGCAGGTAGCCTTATTAATTTATTGATTGTTTTTGGTGAAGTAACTGGGTAACTCCTCAGTGCAACGCTTTAAGAACGGGGTTTTTAGCGAATTCAGAGAAAAAAGTCCCCTTAAGAGTAAGGGGAAAAATTTGGATACTGATAGTCAATACTGCATACAGGGATGTTTTAACTGCCATTGTAAATTAATAATACTCAAAAATTTGGAAGAGATTTTATTACATAATGTTAGTTTTGTGCAAAGCATGTCATTATATATATATATATGTCGTGCCGAATAGGCAGAACTTGCGATCTTGGCTAAATAGCAACGTTCAACTTGCCATATAGGACAAGCGAAAATTTGTGTATGCAATAATTTCGAGAAAATCATTCTGAACCTAACGAAAAAATTATATTTCACTGTGTTAGATTAGTATTAAATTATTGTAAACAAATAAAAAAATTTATTTAGTGGGTTAGGCAAAAAATAATTGTTCTTGTTATAATAAGGTTAGGTAAGTTTTCAAAGTTTTCTTTGGTGCAATTTTAAAAAAAATTACATTAACATTAATGAAAAAAAAAAATATATCTTTAAACGTATAAGGAAAATTTCAGAAAGGACTTAATTTTAAATGAGTTCTTGCTAATTGACCAGTTTTACATTTTTGGCACGACATTATATATATATATAAATTATATTTATATATATTATATATAATATATTTATATATATATATATATCTATATTATATATTATATATATATATATATATATATTATATATATATATATATATATATAGTATATGTATGTGTGTGTGTGTGTGTGTGTGTGTGTGTTTTGTGTGTGTGTTGTTAATTTCGGCATTTGTGATTCTAAAAAAACCCTGTGTATTTTTAGGAAGAACCAGATTTAACCCAATCCTTTTCTCCTGTATTGGTTGGAATGGAAGACTTCGATCTTACTGACATCTTTCGTTTAAAAAGTCTGCGTGGTTTTCACTGATGGGTTTTAACTTGACAAAAAGAGGTGTTTACCTAAGCAATGGAATTTGGAGGAAGAAAATTGCGTGGTGGACGTATACTGCTGATCAGCAGAGTGAAGGACTTGCCAAAATACCTGTGTGGAAAATCAATATTTTCAAATGAGTGGTATAAATAGAAGAAAGGAGACAAGTGTCTAACATTACCATAGGACAGTATTTACCGAACACAGAGTACCTCATTATCAAGGTACCTACACCAATAATCACAACCATAATTTTTAAAGGGGTGTGGGCAGGTAAGCCAGTGGAAGGCCTGGTCAGATGACCAAAAGCTCCACCCTACGGGACATCATATGACTAAGACCGTGTCAGGAAACACTTGTTCTGTTTCCAGACAAAACCTTACGAAACCTAACCTACCATAGCTTGGATGTACAGGGATCAGACTGTGATGGAATCGGGGGCTTTTTTATTTTATTCAGGATGTCGGGTTCCATTTAGAGTCTATATACTCCTCGTAAAAATTGGGGAAGAAATTTGGGAAAGGCAATTTGTAAGAATGCGCATCTCCCGACAGAGAGATCTTTATTTTTTTTTTTTTTTTTTTTGCATCGCGCTCTTCCGGTTAATTATTGTCGTTATTTCTGCAGTTTGTGGGGATAGTTCGTGCAGGGGCTTGTGGAGAGGCCGGAAAAGGGAAATTAAGGAGTCTATTTGGGCATTGGGGACGGCTTGCCTAAGATGCTGAGGATTTGGTGATGGTAGGTAGAAGGGGTAAATGTACCAAGAGCCATTAGTTTGATTTTCGGAGAGTCGTCAAGGCGCGCCAGCTGCAACATATGACCAGGTTAACATTATGTGAGTGTATCTTGCGGCCAAGTTTTATAGGACGTTCAGTAAGTGTTGTGGATCATTTGGGCGGAGCTTTCAGTCGGTGATTTGGGAATCACCGTTGGGAGATTTTTCCCACATTATGACCTTGGTGGAGTACCTTTGCCTTACGAGATATGGTGCTTCAGTGTTCGGGTGCATGTGGGGGGGATGTTATTCTGTTTTCAGTAGCATGGGTACTATAAATTGGGAAATGCGTACAGTATTTAATGTGGTTGTAGGGTGAACGTACCTAGTCTCCGGAGAGTTTTCATTGTCATCTGTACTTTACTACTCAGAATCCCCACTATATTTACAACTCGTAACATATTATAGTTACTTAGTTTTCTCTCAATCCTTGATTTTCTGACCTTCAGCAAGTTCTGCTTTTGAAACTCTGGCAGTAAATCTGGGGTAAAATACTTGCTCTCCTCTGGTGGAAATCCTTCCAGGACGTTTGTCAAATCTACATTAAAAAAATGCAGTCGGAACGATATATTCTGAGGCATGAACTGCTGGATTAGTTATTGGCAATATTGTGAGAGGAGAGGTGTGGCCGCAACATCAAACAGTAAACATCGGCAACACTCTCAGTTGGATGGGTATCCGGGGGGGTTAACAGACAGGTGGGAGGACACAAGGGACTGGCCCCAAAAAGTATGCTTACACTGGAGTAGCTTGAAAGAACTACTCAGCATATTACTGCCTTCATATTGTTGTTGGGAAAGGGGAGCACTTGGGCCCTCTGTCCTCACTTACTCTTACGTTTCCCTTAGTGCGACTTAGTCGGGACTCCTATGATGAAGATATGGAAATGTGAGTGAAAGGATGAAGAGAAATTGAAAAGTCATGTTTATTATCATTATTTTGCATGATTTCGCCGGAGGGTTCCACCCGTCATCACATTCTCAAAGACCAGAAAGTGTTGGAGATATTTGAGTTTCTTTTTGTAACACCCTACCCAAACAATTATGTTACCAAATGAGCAAGAGAGGCGAATGATAAATTATTTCTTTTCATCCACTCAAAAACATTTTCCAGCTAAAGGAAAGAGATAAAGTTGGACATATATTTTGATCAATTTGTAAATGCAAAAAAAGTTAGCGGATAAGGACAGTGCGTGTGTGTACTCACCTAGTTGTACTCACCTAGTTGTACTCACCTAGGGTTTCGGTTGCAGGAGTCGATTCACAGCTCCTGACCCCGCCTCTTCACTGGTTGCCACTAGGTCACTTCTCCCTGCTCCATGAGCTTTATCATACCACTTCTTAAAGCTATGTGTGTATGTGTATTTTTGTGTGGTTTGTGTGTGTGTGGTGTGTGTGTGGTGTGTGGGTGTGTGTGTGTGGGGGTGTGTGTGGGGTGAGAGAGGGGAGAGAGGGGGAGGAGAGGGGAGAGAAGAGAGGGGGAGAGAGGAGAGAGAGAGAGAGAAGAGGACAGAGACAGAGAGAGAGAGAGGGGGAGAGAGAGAGAGAGAGGAGGGGAGGGAGGGAGAATATTCGAGTTTAACAGATGTGGAAGGGAATTTAACGCTCTTGATCCTCGCAGGGGGTCGAGCCTGGGGTTTTCCGAGGGTGGGAGGAGAGGAAAGTGACAGATTTTATTTTAGAGATTTACTTTTTTTGAAATTGTTTTATTTTTTTAGTTGATTGTTTTAAGTATTAAATATTTATACTATTGAATGTGTAAAAAAGATATTAGTTTAAAATGTTTTTTGCCCCCCGATCCCCCTCGTGGGTGGTAGTCCACTTTTTTTTACTGTGACCACCTGTGGGTGGTGTCACATCTACTGGCCACCTGTGGGGGTTTAGTCACAACTACGGGGACCCCCTGTGGGTGGTAGTCACACTCTGCTGTGACCCCTGGGGTGGTAGTCACACTACTGCTGGGGACCTCCGTGGGGGGTAGTCACACTACTGCTTGCCCATCCGTGGGTGGTAGTCCCCCTATGCTGTGACCTCTGTGGGTGGTAGTCACCAATACTGTTTGGTCCCATCCTGTGGGGGGTAGTTACACTCTGTGTGCCTCCTTGGGTGGTAGTACATCTGCTGTGACCTTCCTGTGGGTGGTAGTCACATATGCTGTGCCCAAACCCTGTGGGGGGGTAGTTCATATGTTTGGGACCACCTGGGGGTGGTAGTTACACTATGCTGGCCCATCCTGTGGGTGGTAGTCACACTACTGCTGTGACCATCCTGTGGGTGGTAGTTACATATGCTGTGACCTCCTTGGGTGGTGTTACACTACTGTGTGCCCTCTGTGGGTGGTAGTTACACTACTGCTGTGACCCATCCTGGGGGGTGGTAGTCACCCCATGCTGTGCCCCCTGTGGGGGGTAGTCACACTATGCTGTGCCACCCTGTGGGTGGTAGTCACATACTACTGGCCTTCCTGTGGGTGGTAGAACATATACTGTGCCCATCCTGTGGGTGGTAGTCCACCACGCTGTACCTCCTGTGGGGGTAGCACCCATGCTGTGCCATTGGGGTGGTTCACACTATGCTGTGACCTCGTGGGTGGTAGTCCATATGCTGTGCCCTCCTGTGGGGTGGTAGTCACATACTGCTGGACCCCCTTGGGGGTGGTAGTCACATATGCGTGCCCATCCTGGGGGTGGTAGTACACTACTGCTGGCCATCCTGTGGGTGGTAGTCACATACTGCTAAAACCATCCTGTGGGTGGTGTCACACTACTACTGTGCCCTTCCTGTGGGTGGTAGTCACCCACTGCTGTGGGTGGTAGTCACCCCCTTTGCTGTGCCATCCTGTGGGGGGTAGTCACCCCACTGTGGGGTGGTAGTCCACCACTGCTGTGACCACCCTTTGGGGGGGGTAGTCCACCACTGCTTGCCCATCGTGGGTGGTAGTCACACCACCGTGGGGGGTTAGTAACCACTGCTGTGCCATCCTGTGGGGGGTAGTCACACCACTGCTGTGGGGGTTTTAGTAACCACTCTGGGGACCATCCGGGGGTGGTGTACACCACTGCCTGTGCCCTCTGTGGGTGGTAGTACACAATGCTGTGACCATCTGTGGGGGTAGTAATATACGGGACCCCCCTGTGGGTGGTGGGGCACACTTACTGTGCCCATCCTTGGGTGGTGTCCAGTACTACTGGACCCCCTGGGGGTGGTAGTAAAACTTTACTGTGACCTCCTGGGGGGTTTGGTAGTCAACTACTACTGGCCCATCCTGTGGGTGGTGTCACACTACTCTGTGACCACCTGTGGGTGGTAGTCCCTACTGCTGTGACCATCCTGTGGGTGGTAGTCACCCAAAAGCTGTGACATCCTGTGGGGGTTCAACTATGCTGTGACCTTCTGTGGGGGGGGTAGTCACATACTGTGTGCCCTCCTGTGGGGGTAGACAACTGTGTGACCTCCTTTGGGGGTGGTGTCCACTACTGCGGGTGACCCCCTGTGGGGGGTTTTTTGTCACACTCTGCTGTGACCATCCTGTGGGTGGTGTCAATACTGCTGTGACCACCCTGTGGGTGGTTGTCCCCCATATGCTGTGAATCCTGTGGGGGGTTTAGTACCCTCTGCTGTGCCCATCTGTGGGTGGTAGTCACACTACTGTGTGCCTCTGTGGGTGGTAGTCACATACGCTGGACCATCCGGGGTGGTAGTACCTACTGCTGTGCCCACCCTGTGGGTGGTAGTCACACTACTGCTGGACCATCCTGTGGGTGGTAGTCACACTACTATTTGGGGCCATCTGTGGGTGGTAGTCACATACTGCTGTGACCATCCTGTGGGTGGTAGTCACACTACTCCCTGTGACCTTTTTTGGGGGTGGTAGCCCAATACTCTGTGCCACCCTGTAGGGGTAGTCAATATGCTGTGCCCATCCTGGGGTGGTGTAAACCCACTGCTGTGACCATCCTGTGGGTGGTAGTCACACTACTGCTGTGCCATCCTGTGGGTGGTAGTACATACTGCTGGGGACCTCCTTGGGTGGTGCACATACTGCTGTGCCCATTGTGGGGGGGAGTCACAATTGGGGTGCCCACCCTGTGGGGGTGTCAACTATGCTGGCCCACCCTGTGGGTGGTGCCACTATGCTGTCCCCATCCTGGGGTGGTTAGTCACACTACTGCTGTGACC
Source organism: Cherax quadricarinatus (assembly GCF_026875155.1). Lineage (NCBI taxonomy): Eukaryota > Metazoa > Arthropoda > Malacostraca > Decapoda > Parastacidae > Cherax > Cherax quadricarinatus. Next base: position 13,900 of record NW_026484340.1, on the reverse strand, counting down.
ATCTGGGGTGGGTCACAACTGCTGTGACCATCCTGTGGGTGGTAGTCACCTACTACTGTGACCATCCTGTGGGTGGTAGTCCCACTACTGCTGTGACCACCCTGTGGGTGGTGTCACATACTGCGTGCCCATTGTGGGTGGTAGTCACACTCTGCGTGCCCACCCTGTGGGGGGTAGTCACACTATGCTGTGACCCCCTGTGGGTGGTAGTCCCCTTACTGCGTAACCACCCTGTGGGTGGTGTCACACTACTACTGTGACCTTCCTGTGGGGGGTTTAGTCACACCACTGTGGGGTGGTGTCAAACCCTCTGTGACCATTGTGGGTGGTAGTCACACCCGCTGGGGGGGGGGTTGTAAAACCCCACTGCTTTGACCATCCTGTGGGTGGTAGTCAACCACTGCTGTGCCACCCTGTGGGTGGGTAACCCCCCTGCTGTGGGTGGTAGCACACCATGCTCTGCCACCCTGGGGGTGGAGTCACCCCACTGCTTTGGGGTGGTGTCCCCACCATGCTGTGACCCCCTGTGGGTGGTAGTACCCATGCTGTGCCATCCTGTGGGGGGTAGTCCACTTGCTGTGCCATCCTGGGGTGGTAGTCACACTACTACTGGCCATCCTGTGGGGGTGCCAACTACTGTGCCACCCTGTGGGTGGTAGCAATTTACTCTGTGCCCTTGTGGGTGGTAGTCACATACTACTGTGACCTCTGGGGGTGGTAGACACTAACTGTGACCATTGTGGGTGGTAGTCACTATACTGTACCATCCTGTGGGTGGGGTGTCACATCTGCTGTGCCCATCCTGGGGTGGTAGTACACTACGCGGCCCACCCCTGTGGGTGGTTAGTCCATACTGCTGTCCCATCCTGTGGGTGGAGTCACCTATGCTGTGACCCCCTGGGGGTGGAGTACCCTACTACTGTGACCTTGGGGGTGGTGTCACACACTGCTGTGCCATCCTGTGGGTGGTAGTCACCTACTGCTGTGACCACCCTTGGGTGGTAGTCCACTATACTGGACCACCCTTTGGGGGGGTGGTAGTCCACTATGCTTGCCCACCCCGGGGTGGGGTAACCCCACAGCTGGCCTCCTGTGGGTGGTTCACCTACTGCTGGCCATCCTGGGGGTGGTAGTCACACTACGTGTGCCCATCTGGGGGCGGGGGAGTCACACTACGCTGTGCCTCCTGTGGGGGGTAGTCACACTACTGCTGTGCCCCTGTGGGGTTAGCACACTACGGGTTGGACCACCCTGTGGGTGGTAGCCCTACTGTGTGCCACCGTGGGTGGTACAACTACTGCTGGGGCCCCCTGTGGGTGGTGTACACTATGCGTGACCCCCTGTGGGTGGTGTCACATACTGCTGTGCCACCCTGTGGGTGGTAGTCACACTTGCTGTGCCATCCGGGGTGGTAGTCACATATGCTGTGACCATCCTGTGGGGGTAGTCCATACTACTGTGCCCACCCTGTGGGTGGTGTACACTACTGCTGGACCACCCTGTGGGTGGTAGTACATACTGCTGTGCCTCCTGTGGGGGGTAGTCAACTTACTGGACCTCCTGTAGGTGGTGTCACACTATGCTTGGACCATCCTGTGGGGGGTAGTCACACCCTGCTGTGACCACCCTGGGGTGGTAGTCACCTACTGCTGTGCCCACCCTGTGGGTGGTAGTCCACTACTGCTGGCCCCACCCCTGTGGGGGTGGTGTAACCTACTGCTGTGACATCCGTGGGTGGTGTGACACTACTGCTGTGACCACCCTGTGGGTGGTAGTCACATACGCTGTGACCTCCGGGGGGTTGGTAGTCAATTGCTGTGACCACCCTGTGGGTGGTGTCCACTAGCTGTGCCATCCTGGGGTGGTGTCACACAAAATGCTGTAAACCCCCTGTGGGTGGTAGTCACACTATCTGTGACCACCTGGGGGGTAGTAACTATGCTGGGGACCATCCTGTGGGGGTGGTCACACTTGCGTGACCATCCTGTGGGTGGTGTCCACAAAGTGTGCCCACTTGGGGGGTAGTAACTACTGCGTCATCCTGGGGGTGGTAGTCCCCTACTGCTGTGACCATTGTGGGTGGTAGTCACACACTATGGACCTTTGGTGGGGGTAGTCACACTACTGCTGTGACCCCCTGGGGGGGGTGGTGTCAACTATGTTTTGTGACCACCCTGTGGGGGGTAGTCACACTCTACTGTGCCATCCTGGGGGTGGTAGTCCACTCTGCTGTGACCATTTGTGGGTTTGGTAGTCACATACGGTGACCATCTGGGGTGGTGTCACATTTTATGCTGTGACCATCTTTGGGGGGTAGTCACACTACTGCTGTGACCATCCTGTGGGTGGTAGTAAAACTATGCGTGAATCCTGTGGGGGGGTAGTCACACTACTGCGTGACCCCCTGTGGGGGTAGTCACATACGCTGTGACCATCCTGTGGGTGGTAGTCACACCATGCGTGACCATCCTGTGGGGTGGAAAGTCCCCCTACTGCTGTGACCATCCTGTGGGTGGTAGTCACACTTGCTGTGACCATCCTGTGGGTGGTAGTCACACTACTGTGTGACCTTGTGGGGGGGTAGTAACCCACTGCTGTGACCACCCTGTGGGTGGTTGTCCATCTGTTGACCATCCTGTGGGTGGTAGCACACTCTGCTGTGCCATCCCTGTGGGGGGGTTGTCACCCCACTGCTGTGCCCACCCTGTGGGTGGTAGTCACATTGCTGTGCCCCCCCGTGGGTGGTAGCAACTCGCTGTGACCTCCTGTGGGTGGTGTCCACCATGCTGTGACCTCCTGTGGGTGGTAGTCACCCCCACGCTGTGACACCCTGTGGGTTTTTAGTCACATATTGCTGGACCATCGGGGGGGGTGTCCACTACTGCTGTGGACCATCTGTGGGTGGTTTAGTCACACCATGCTGTGACCACCCTTTTGGGGGGGTAGTCAACCTCTGCTGTGACCTCTGTGGGTGGAGACATGCTGTTTTGTGACCATCCTGTGGGTGGTAGTCACACTACGCTGTGCCCATCCTTGGGTGGTAGTCACACCATTTGCTGGACCATCCTGGGGTGGTGCCCCAAACCATGCTGTGGGTGGTGTCCACTACTGTTTTGTGACCTCCTGGGGTGGGTACACATACTGCTGTGACCATCCTGTGGGTGGTTAGTCACCCTATGCCTTTTACCATCTGTGGGTGGTAGTCACATAGGGGCGGGGACCTTCCTGTGGGGGTAGTAAAATATGCTTGCCCATCCTGTGGGGGGTGTCCCCACTACTGCTGTGACCCCCCTGTGGGGGGTAGTCAAAAAATGCTGTGACCTTTGTGGGTGGTGTCCCCCACTGCTGTGACCCCCCTGTGGGTGGTAGTCCACTCTGTGGGGACCACCCGTGGGTGTTAGTCACCCACTGCTGTGACCATCCTGTGGGTGGTAGTCACATACTGCTGTGACCATCCTGTGGGGGGTAGTCACATAGGGTTTGCCATCCTGTGGGTGGTAGTCACAATACTGTGTGCCACCTGTGGGTGGTAGTCACACAAAGCGGGACCACCCCGTGGGTGGTTCAAAACTATGCTGGGGGCCCATCCTGTGGGGGGGTTGTCACACTACGCTGTGACCACCCTTGGGGTGGTAGCACACCACTGCTGTGCATCCTGTGGGGGGTTTGTAAAATACTGCTGGCCCCACCCTGTGGGGTGGTAGTCACACACTGCTGTGCCCCTCCTGTGGGTTGGTTTGTCAACTACTGCTGGGGACCACCCTGTGGGTGGTAGTCACACCACTGCGTGCCCATCCTGGGGGGTTGGTAGTCACATATGCTGTGACCTCTTGTGGGGGGGTAGTAAACATAGCTGGGGACCATCCTGTGGGGGTGGTCACACCATGCTGTGCCCATCCGGGGGTTTGGTAGTCACTACTGCGTGACCATCGTGGGTGGTAGTCCCCCTACGGGTTTACCTCCTGGGGTGGTGTCAACCTGCTGTGACCTCCTGTGGGTGGTAGTCCCCCACGGGGTGGACCATCCTGTGGGTATAGTACACTCTGTGTACCACCCTGTGGGGTGGTAGTCCCCTATCTGTGCCCTTTCCTGTGGGTGGTAGTAACACCTGCTGGACCACCCTGTGGGTGGTAGTACACTCTGCTGTGACCTCTGTGGGGGGTAGTCCACTGTGCTGTGCCCATCTGTGGGTGGTAGTCCACTATGCTGTGCCCATCCTATGGGTGGTGTCCAATTTGTGTGACACCCGTGGGTGGTAGTCACCCATGCTGTGGGGGGGGTAGTCCACTACTGCTGTGCCTCCTGTGGGTGGTAGTCACATACTGCTGGACCACCCTTGGGTGGTAGTCCATATCTTTTGGGCCCCATCTGTGGGTGGTTGTCCATTCTGTGGACCTTTGTGGGTGGTAGTACCTACTGCTTTTGGACCTCCTGTGGGTGGAGTCACATACTGCTGTGCCACCCTTTGGGTGGTAGTCACACTCTGCTGTGACTCCGTGGTGATAGTACACCCGCTGGGCCTCCTGTGGGTGGTGTCACATACTTGTGACCACCCCTGGGGGGGGGGAGTCACACAAACTGCTGTAATTCATTGTCTCATCCCCCCGGCCGTGTGGACGACTGCGCAGACGCCCCTGTTTGGTTTGTTTTGCGCAGTTTACCTATTGAGTCCCCCTTGCTTTGGTTTGGTGGAAACTTTTTTTCCCCAACAGGCGCTGATAGCAAAAGAAAAATCAACCTTGTCTGCATTGAGATGACCCGGGTGCTGCACAGGATCAAATGGTTTTATTTTTACCACCCCGGATCATTCGCGATACCTATGGTTTGCAAAGAGGGTATGGGGTGTCGCATTAAAGGGAAATGACAAGAATTTTCCCGTTAAGGATGACGTTTCCCACAAGTCTACAAAGGCAGGGGCGACAAGTTCAGGACCCCCATCATCCAGGTTAAGCCCGCTGTGCCCGGTTTGGGGAACTTCTGATGTATCTGGGCATTTACCCCCTGGGGTGAAAAATCGGGAAATGTGCCTTTTGAGGCGATGTTTTAAATATTACCAGTGAACGGGCTTATTATGGGGGGGTTTAAAGTAGCCACAGCAGGGAGTTGGGAAAACGGGGACCGTTTGCGTGGAAGGCGCGTATAAAAAGTTAAAATGACCCCTTCGGGCTTCATTCCTTCATTATTTTTTTTAAAAGAATTAAGGATCAAGTCATGTTAACCCGTATGCGGGGCAACAACGTCGTGTCGGGCTATGTGGGTCTTATGACCCCCCATCCGGGGGCCCGGCAGTGTGAGAAAACGAATGGGAACCCGGACAACCAGCCGGCAAACACCCCAAAAACAGCAAAAAGGGCGAAACACCCAACAGCACCCAAAAGCGGGGCCAGTGGACGGGGGTTTGGGGGAAGGGGGAGGAGAACCGTCTTTTCCCTACACCGCCCCCCCAACGGTTGTCATGGGGTGAGGGGGGGTTGGGAAAAGGAAAAAAGGGTTGAAATTCCGCCATTTGGGAAAAACCGCTAAAAAAGGGAGAATCTCAGAAAAAAATTGGACAAAACAAAAAGGGTTTTTTGAGGGGGAGACAACCTAAGGGGGGGAAAAGGGAAGTGGGGGGCGTTTTTTGGGTTTAAAGGGCGTTGGATGATTTGTTAAGGAAATCGGCCCTTTAAAAATCAGGTGGAAGCCCCCGGGCCCCCGTTCTGGGGGAAGGGGGGCGTGAATGTTGGTTTTGGCAGAAAGGATGGGGTTTTGTGGGAACCGAGGGAGTTACGGGGTTTTAAAGGTGCATGCAGTAGAGGTGGAGGTGGCATCAGGAAGGTGCTTCAGAGGGTCAAAATGCGGGGTTGGGGGGGGGGGGGGACCCGAAGAGGGGATGCAGAAATAAATGGGGTTTTGGGATGATGGGGCAAAACCCCCTGCCCAACCCCCGGGGAAAAAAAGTTTTTGGGGGGAAAGGCCCCCGGGGGAAGAAAAGGGAAATGGGGAGGGAAACCCAAAAGGATAAAGGGGGAATGAAAAGGGTTTGTTCCCAAAAAAAGGGGGGGGGGGACAAAAGGTGTTTCCCCAAAACGAAACTGGGGTAAAGTCAATCCCGGGGAAAAAAAGGGGGAAAAAAACCCCTTTTTTGGTTGGAATTTAAAAGTGTTTTACTAAAAAATATTAAGGGGAGTTAAAGAGCTTGAAGGGGAAAGCTTAAGTGGTTTAAGGGAATTTTTTTGGTGGGGACTTGGGCGTGGATGTGGTTATTCTTACGGGAACATAATTTTAGGCCGGGTTATGATTTTGGATATGAGGGGTTTTAAAAAATTTTGTACTGGAACATGCGAAAGGGTTTGAAAGGTGGGGCTGCCATTTTAAAAAAGGAAATTTCCCCTTTTTTATAGAAAAGGCGAAAGTGAAGGGGGGGGGGGAGGAAATTAGGGTGGAGGGAAAAACTTTTGGGGTGGGGTTTCCCCAAATTTAAGGTTTTGTATGTGTATATGGTCCGGTAAAGGGTGACTTTGGGGTATTAAAACTAAAATTTTTTTGGGGACGTTGGTCTTTTTTTTTACGTTTTTTTTCCCGAATTTTGGCTTTTAATGGGCCCGGAGATTGGAATTGCTTTTGGGATACGTCATAAAGATGGGGGGCCCCAGGGGGGGGTTTGTTTGTTTGGGTATTTTGGGGGGATAATTGACCGGGGGGGGGTTAAAGGTTTTTGTTTTGGGGGGGGGGGAAGGGATGGTAGAGCAAAACCTTCATTAAAGGGTTATGGGGCCCCGGGGTTTGGGGCCCGAATGTACTTTGCCTAGTCCCGGTTTACTGTGCGGGGGGTTTGGATTTTGATAGTGTGGTTTTTCGGTATTGGGAGGAGTGGAAATAGATGTGGTATTGAGGTTTGTGCCTGGGAGGGGCCCATCTTTTTTGGAAAATTTTAAGTAAAGTTTTTAAAAGGAAGGGTAGTTTTTGTTTTTTGGACTTTGTGGGTCGTTTAGGGGTTTAAAAAGCACCAGTGGATGTTTTCAGGGTTTAAATTTGGGGTGGGAAAACAATAGAAAAAAAAAACGTCATTAAGGAATATTAAAATTAATCGGGGGGAAGAGTATAATCGTTAAAATTTACGGTTTTAAAAAAATATTTAGGGGGCAGTTGCGCGATTTTTATGAAACAAATTAAGGGAAATTTTTCCCTGTTATTGAAATTGAAAGTTTAAAGGGAAAAATACCCGGAAAATTTAAAAAATGAGGGTTTGATGGGGAAAGGTTTTTAAGGGGGCGGGTTTTGGAGGGGGTTTTTTGGGGGGGAGTTTCGGCCGTGGGGCGTGTGTGTTGCGGAGTCAACACACACGTCGAAAGGGGAAATGGAATTTAAGGGGGTTTGGGAATGTTCGGGTAGGTATCCCAAGGGAATAAAGTGGGCCCAGGTTTTGAGGGACGATGAGGGAAAGGGAAGTGGGTATATTGATGTTTGGGGTTTAAAAATTTGGGGAAAACGAAAAGTGGGGGAAATTTAAGGGTAAAAATAGATTACGTAAATTTGGGAATTTTTTGTGCAGTGTGATTTGGGCAGGCATGATCGTTTTCTTTTTGGGGGGAAGGGCCCGGATTAACGGGGGGGTGCAAAGACAGGGTTTAGCCTTTTTATCCGGGGGCAATTAGGAAAGGCCCCGGGGAATTGTTTGGGTTGCCCAGTGACTTTTATCTCCTAAATTTGGGAAAGCTTTTTTAAAAGTTTTTGGTAAGATTTTTTCAATTCTTTAAAAGGGGGGGATGGGTTTTTTAGGGGCACAGCAGGGGATGGCTGTGGTCGTTTTATTTCCAAAAAGGTGACCCATTAACTTTTAAAGACTATCGTGCTATTTTTTTTTTGTGTGGGATTATTTTTTTTTTCAAAAAATTTTGGGTTTAACAGAAAAAAAAAAGGTTTCCGGGGGTTAAAGGGGATCGAAAAGGGGGACAATATGGGGTTCCCGGGGAAGGTTTGTATGAGGGGCAGGGTTTTGATTGGGAAGGGTTTTTTTTGAAAAAAAGGGGTAAAATTGGGGGGGGGGGGGGTTTTTGGGCTAAAAGGTTGGGGGGAGGCGGCTTTTGATGGGTTTTAAAAAGGGGAAAGAATGTTATGGAAGATTATGAGAGGGGCAGGGGTTTGGAGAGGAAATTATATCAGGGGCCCAAAATTTAAATGTATCAAGAGGATCCTTGCGGGGGGCAGGGGAAATGGAAAAGGGTTTGGAGAAAAAATTAAAATTTAGCAGGGGGGTTTTCGTCAAAGGGTTTCCCCTTTCACAAAAAATTTTTTTTCGTGTTTCCCGGATCCCTTTTTTTAGAGGAATTAGGGCCTTATTTTGGGAAACAAATGGGGTTGGTTTTGGGGCGGGAAAAAGGGTGGGGGGGTGGGATTGTTTGGGTATGTTGATGACACAACGATTTTGTAAGTGGTAACGGGTTTTTCCTCGGGTGGGAAAAAATTTGTAAAAATTTTTTTAAAAGGCTTCTGGGCCCTGTCAATTAATAGGGAGGGGAAAAAAGAAGTTTAGGATCTTGGGATAGGTTTTTAAATGGGGGGAATGTGAAGTAGTTGAAAAGGGGGAAAAAAAGGGGGGACCCAATTTTTCTGATATGTGGGGTCGTTTATGTAAATGATATCAAGTTGCCAACAAATAAATTCGTTTCGTTTGTAGATGGTTGTTTCTGAAGGCCCTTTAGTGGTTTTTCGAGGTTTCCCCACTTAAAATTGGGAATCAAAGGGAATTACAACGAATGTCCTATTATATAGTAAAAATTTGGCTGTTGCGCCCAAAATTTTTCCCATACTTCGTGTGGATACAAAGGTTACAAAAAACGCGTTTTTAGTTAAATTTGGGGTTTCTGGGAAACGGGGAAAGGTTAGGTAGAGCGGTTGTCACAAATTCCCCGGGTTTGGGCCCTGGGTGGGTGGGGGGCCTTTTAAACTGTTGAAAAGAGGAAATTTTGAGTGTGTATTTGAAAGTAGTTATAAGGGGGGGGGGGGGGGGCCCAGGGAAGGCGGAAATTCTAAGATACGTCAGGATATGCAAAAGGTGGGGGGGTGGGTAGGGGAGTTCCAAAAATAGGTTTTGGGGAAGGGTTTTCGGGGGATCAAACATGGCGATCCTTCACAAATTAAATTGGGGAAAAAACCCTTTAAAGGGGGGGGGAAGGTAAGGCCCGTGGTTGCGTGGTTTGAAGGTGTTTATCCGATTTTATGATTGGCGAAATTTGGGGGCGTTTGAACAAATTACGGTTTTTAAAAAATAAAGTACGAGAAGTAATGTATAGTTTTTTAAAAAGGGGATCTTACCGTCTGGGAATGGTTTTTTTTTCCATAAGAGAATACGGGAGGGGGGATTGAAAAGGTTTTGGGGGAGGGGGACTGTTTTCCATTAGTGAAATTTTTGGAAATGTATTAAACTAATAGGGTTTGGTTGGGTAAGGGGTAAAAGGTTAGTTCACAAATTCCTGTTTTGCGTGCATGCAACATCCCTTTCTATGGCTCTTTTAGGGGGGGGGGAGCTTTAAATGGGGAGGGGAAGGGCGCTCGGGCTTTGGGGGGTATGGGTATCCACATCCTAAATAAAAGGGGGGGGAGGATTGCGTATGGTGGGGAGGGTTTTGGGGGTTTTTGGGAGGTTCGGGAATAGAGTAAATGGGGCAAAAATCGTGTTTACTGGAGGGGGGTGTTTGGGGTTTGGGGGGGGGTTGGGGGTTGGATTTTGGGTGGGCATGGGGGATAATTTAATTTTTGGGAGTTTTATACAGGGCGAATGCGCAGGGGCTAGGCAGGAAATTCAGAAGGGTAGTGGAGAAAGTGTGAGTAGATTAGGGGGTTTACGGGGGGAGATGTCACATTACGCAAAGGGCGGTAATAGTTAATTCGTGGTTTTACAGTAAGGTTTGGGGTATAGCAGAATTTTACCTTTTGAAACACAGGACTTCAAAAAAATACAGAGATGCTCTACTTTATTTTTGGGGGTTTGGGGAGAGGTGAGAAAGGAATGGTGATGTCAATGTACGCAGGGGGGGGGTGGGGGGTCTTTTGCACGGGGGCCGGGGTGAAAGCGATATATGAAAAAACAGTCATTCGTTGGGGCTGGGGGGGAAAAGAGGGGGGGTAAAGGGGGGAAGGTGAGGGGGGATGTGGGGAGATGGGGGGGGAGTAAAGGGGTTAATTTGAATGGGGGAATATGCGAGGGTTTTTTTTTGGGTTAAAGATGTTGACCCATTTAAAAAGTGGGGTTTTTTGGTATCATTGAGTGGGGGGAAGGAAAAATCCTGCAGGGGTATGGGTCTATCCATTGTTGTTGGGGACGTAGGGAAAAGATTTAAAGGAGGCCAGGTTAATGCCAGGGTACTTTATTTTGGTTACAATTCATGATGGGGATCCAGTTTAAAAAAGATTTTTGAGTTTAATGGGTTTGGTGGGGAACCGTCCTGCAGTCAGTGTGGTGGGGGGAAAAACGGATTTCATGCAGTTTATTTTGTGAAAAAAATTGGGGGAGTAGGGATGTGGTTGGCGGGGGGTTTTTTTCGTCTGTTGGTGGGGGAAAATTTAAGACCCTGCAGCTTTAACTTTAGAGAAAAGGGGGGTATCACGGGAGGTAAAAAGGGGCGTTTATGTATGTGGTAGTGGATTTTCTGTTTATTACCTGGGGAATGAGAGATGGGGGGGGGTATGATTCGAATTAAGGCAATAGCACCGTTTATAAGGCTGCCGGGGGAACAAATTTATTTTTGGAGTCAGTGGGGGTTTTTTCCAGAGAACTACAGAGAGTTTTACAGCAGTCGCTCCCAATTGGTACAGTGATAACCATGTGGGGGATGGTATTCTTTGGTGTGGGGGTTTTCAGGGGTTTTTCTGGGTTGGGGGGTATAGGGGAAGGTTTTTAGCAAGAAAAAGGGGTGGATGGTAGTAGTGAATGGTTTAGGGTTGGGGGGGTAACTAGTCTGTTTGGGGTTGCTTTGTGGAAGGGAAACGTAAAATTTTGGTCCGTGTGAATTGTTTTGGGTATGGAGGGGGATGGTGTGAATTTAGGTTTGTTTTTAAAAAAATGTATTTTTGATAGGAAAACTCCCCTGTGTGGCGTTATATGAGGGAAATCAAGATATGTTAGGGAAAATTTATGTTCGGGGTTTAAATTTAAATTTTGGCTTAGTCATAATATATCAGATGAACGATTTCGTGGTTCTTAAATTTTCATGTACAGTTTAATTTTGGTTTTTTTTTTTTTTTTTTTTTTTTTGAGTGGGTGAGACATTTCTGTGTAAATTAGTAATGTTCCCCTCTGTGGTGTGGGAAAGTTTGTAATATGCCACAAAAAAATTCGAAAACAAGGGGTTTTGTTGTTTTTGTGTACACAGTTTTTTTAAAATAATTTAAAAAATTTTATTAAATTAGCTTGTTTTTAACTTTTTTGTTATGGTTCAACGTTTAGTTGGGGCAGGGAGGACAAGAAAAACCCCCCGGGTGTTTTAAGTGTGAATCTCGGGTATGGAGGTGATGTTGTAAATGTAGGTGTGGGTTGAATGTAATTTTCTCAACGATAAAAAAGGGTCGCTGGTTTGAAGTTATTATGAGGAAAACATGAACAAATTTCATAAACTGGTGACTAGGTTAATTTTTCTTTTTTGGCGGTTCTAATTAAGAAAAAAATTTTGTGGTTATTAAACAACTCTCTGTAAATAAATTTCTGTTTTTTTTTTTTTTTTTTTTTTTTTTTTTTTTTTTTTTTTTTTTTTTTTTTTTTTTTTTTTTTTTTTTTTTTTTTTTTTTAGGGAATAAAATAATTACTTTTTTAGGGGTGGTATACACTCCCTTGTCAAAAACAAAATGTACTTTGATAACGCTAGAAAAGTTTAATTTTATCCCAATCTGTTGGGGTATTAGTTTTTTTTGCTTTGGGGTGAAAGGGGGAAGATTAGTAAAAATTTTTTTATCAGGATAGACTACAAAATTAACGGGGAAAGTGACAAGGGATGGAAAATAAATTTAAAAGTGTTACAGAAACGTTATGTCATTTTAAGGGTTTGTTGAAGGTATATAAATCAAAGTGGAAAAATAATGCAATTGTTTTTTGGGGGCATCTTTTCTATAATAAAAATAATGATAATATTAGTCTCTTGTGTAACTTTCTTAACCCTAGTAACATGGGATATAATTAGGAGGATGAGGGGCGTTTTGCAACACAACGTTTTAAACGTCTGTGTTCATTAGACAATGAAAATTTGTAATTTGTGTAAAAAGATACTGTGTTCTTTACATTTAATGTATTTTTGTGGTTTTTAAATAAAAAAAAAAAAAAAAAATAAGGTTAGGGGAGGGGGGGGGGTTTTGCAGGTGTTGAGGGTTTTTTAAACTTAGACTAGGTGGGGGAACAGATGGAGAGAAAAACGGTAGGGTATAAATTACGGATTATATTTATAAGCTTGGGGTTGGAAGGGGCGAACGTGTGTGAAAGAATTAATGCATTAACGCAACTTTTTAAGGGCAAAGTGTAAAATAAGGAGGTTGAAAGGGGGGGGATGGAAGGGGGTTTAAAATGAGGGTTATAGGAATTTCACTTTACGGGGGGTTTCGGGAGTTGAAAGGCAGGAAGGGGTGAAAATGGGCGGTTTCCTAGAATGGTCGGTACGTGAGGTTTGAGATGTTATATGAGGTATGTCCCGGGTGCAATTTTAACTTTATTTGTTCTGATGTTTCAAGTACAATACATTATTTTTGGGAAAATTATCGACTTTAAATATGTATGTGTTTTTTTATATGCATGTGTTGTTTGTGTATTTGTGTAGGGTATGTGTATGTATGTGTATATATATTGTATATTTTTTAAATATATGTATATGTATGTTCTGTAGTTTTGTATGTTGTTTTTGTATATATTTTTTTAATTTTTTTTCTAGAAATTTTCAATTATACAAACATTTTTTTCTATGCGCTTTATGATTTTGTTTTACAAGTGTAAATGTCAAAATGGCTTTTTAGTTCCATTTAATTTAAAATTGTTTTTTTGTAAGCACAATTGTTTTTGGGTGCCAATAGAAATGTATTTTAAATTTTACAAACCCTTGAAGTTTTTTAAAATTGGATGAATTATTCATTTTTGGTTGACGAAATTATAACTGACTTGTAAGTGATTGTGTTACTTAGCAACAAATTTAAACTTATTTATATGTATGTACTGTTGGTAAATTGAAGTCTGATTTTAAAAAGGGGAAGGTGGGGTTTTTCCCTTTTTTTTTCTTTTTTTTTTTTTTCTTATGGAAAACAAAGGTTTTTTCATGTCACCAACAAATATGGTTAGGGGGTGTGGTAAAATTTTGTGTTATTAGAATTTATAATACAGATAAAATTAGGCTTTGGGTTTGGGGAAATTTTGATAAATTTTGAAATGTTCTTTGATTTAACTGCTCTTTATTTTACTTGTATTTTATTATTTATGAAATTAAGAGAAGGAGATAATTTGAGGAAGTTAATATAGGGTTTTTATGTTTTTTCGAAAGTTACCTTTTCCACTGTAGTAGTATAGGGGCAATTTTAAACTTCGTATTGATTTTATATGTAGGTAATAGTGGTCTTTTTTATATTTAATGAATCGTTAAAGTTTTTAAATCTAAATGTAACGTTTTTTTAGTTATTTGTTTATATTTTTCATCTTTAGGGTTTTTTTCCCTTTTGCTTTGTCTATTTTTGGTTTTTAAAAAAAAATATAAAAAAAAAAAAAAAAAAACTATGCTGTAACCATCCCGTGGGTTTATGCCCTATGGTAAACTTCCTTTTTAAAAAAATTTAAATTTCGGCATTTTTTTTAAAACAAATTGGGAAATGAAAAGTCCCCTTTTATTTTAATTAAATTCTTATTAACAATATAATTTTTGTAAACATGGCCTTAAGTTTAATTTGGGGGGTT
>NW_026484329.1:0-47262 GCF_026875155.1 Cherax quadricarinatus | reverse complement strand
CATTTACATCTTTGTCTTAACAAGACTGTAAACTCAAAATACAAAAGGTACAAGATTTGGCAAGACCTTTGAATCTGGCCGTAAAGTATACTGTGTGTGTGGTGACGACAGATGTATATATAGCTGTAGGCTTGATCAATGTGGCCACAGTGGTGGTGGCTACAGATATGTCACTTCGTTTCCACTTTCTCGATGCTGTTGGTTTGCGACTTGAAGTGGCCACAGCTGGTGTGGCCCTGGACATGCTGGCCACATCTGGAGTGGCCCTGGATGTGCTGGCCACATCTGGAGTGGCCCTGGATGTGCTGGCCACATCTACAGTGGCCCTGGACATGCTGGCCACATCTGGAATGGCCCTGGACTTCCTGACCACACTCTTCCTTTTTCCCTTGACTTGCTTACTTAGTACATGACTTCACTGGAGAAATATTTAGAAGTTCACCAGCTGACAAGAAATCTTCGTTTTCTGAGGAGTCTGAGGGTAGTGGTGGCGTCATGGCATCAGCTACTGCTGCTGCTGCTGCCTCTGCTGCTGCTTTTTTTATTTTTCCCATTCGCATGTGCAGCATCCTCTTTCTCAACTTCTTGCTGATGTTTAATGAGCGAATTGTCTTCTTACGAGGCATTGTGTTGCAGAAATGTAAAGAATTGATGGCGAAAATACACGTCCCAAGGGAACAGCAGATAAGAACACTTTGTGTTCTTATCTCCCTCTTTCTCCGTGCCCTCCGCATCTGTGATCCTCAGTTCCTTCCAGCAAAAATTTCCACTCTTCATTATTCGTTTTCCTGTCTTGGCTACCCTTCCCATTTCATAGACTCGGCCCTCTCACGTGCTAAACGTAATTTCTTCTCTCCCAAACTCTCTACTCCTGGGAACTCTTCTATCCTCTGCCTTCCCTACATTTCCGGTCTTTCTAATCTCAACAATTCTCTCCCTCCCTTAGACATCAAGCTTACCTTCCGCCAGACTAACACTCTTCGCACTAATCTCGTTCATACCTCTCCTCCCTCTACAGATGTTCCTGGTGTCTACTCTATTTCTTGCTCCTCCTGTCCTCTTCAATACTTCGGAGAAACTGGTTGATCTCTTTCTGACAGACTTAGGGAGCACAAAAATAGTGTTAGGCTTGCCGACACTAACAATGCTCTTTTCTGTCACGTCAGAGATCATAGCCATCCTCTTGACTGGTCTTCTGCTAAAACTGTCTTCCCTACTTCCAACTCCAACAGTCGCTGTCTAGTTGAATCCTCTCTAATACACAACTTTCCTTGTATGAATCTTAGCCCTGGCTTCGTCTCTGTAGATGCCTTCCTCTCCCACTACATTGTAAAATGCTCCAAACTTCAGAACACCCGTGACTTAACCTGACTCCTCATTTTTTCTTTTTCTTTTTTTTTCTTCTCCCTCTTCCCCTTTCCTCTTTCTCCTCTGGGTTGTCTTTCTTCTGTCTCGTGTTTCTGTTCCTTCTTCATTTATTTCACCACCTCCCCTTTCACGCACCTCTGTGCGCTTGCTCTCCCTCTGTGGGCACCTAGCTCTCTTGCAGTGCTCTCCTTCCTTTGTATTTGACTGGCTCGTCCTCCTTATTCCCCACTTCTACCACTACCACTACTACTACTACTACCTCTTCTACTACTACTACTACTACTGATGAAATTAAGACACATGTATGGCGTCTGGGTGTCTTTGTTGTGGACGTTTCGCCATCCAGTGGCTGGCTGGATGGCGAAACTTCTACGATGGGGATGCTCGGGGGTTGCGCATGTGTCTTACTTTCATCTTGTCGGTATTATATACCATTCTACTACTACTACTACTACTACTACTACTACTACTACTACTAGTACTACTAGTACTACTACTACTACTACTACTACTAGTACTACTAGTACTACTAGTACTAGTAGTACTACTAGTACTAGTACTACTAGTACTACTAGTACTACTACTAGTACTACTAATAGTACTACTACTACTACCACCACCACTACCACTACCACTACCACCTCTTCCTGCCTATATATAGCCATCCTGCTCCACTTCTGGTTAGGTGACTTTATGAATGGTCCAAGTCGGACTGAGACGTCGTCGTAAGCTTCTCTCTTTTATGTGCGGGTTATTTGTGTATCGTTCCAGTCACGGTATTGTGCCTTTTTTTTTTTTTTTTGGTTATTTATATTGTTTGTTATGTCATATTAGATGAAGTGAGATAGATAAATAAGCCGTAAAGTTGATATTAGCGAAATTATTGAAGTACAGAATTCCACTGGAACGGATTAATTGGATTTCAATTAATTTAAATGAGGAAAATTGACTCTGCAAACAAGCAAATCCAGTTGCGAGCAAGGTCATGGAACAGATTAAACTCGCAAGTAGAGGTTCCACTGTATGTATTTGCTTATGGTTTTTATGGTTGTATTCTCGTTTTATTTGGTCTCATGTGAAAGAATGGAAGATATACTAAAAAAATAAATACGATTTTAATTGGTTTCACGATGAAAAGTACCTTGAATTTGAGCTCAAAATAGCAGAAATGTTCGATTCTTTGGCGACATCAGTGGTAGACATCATGAGGTAGCAGTGGTAGACAACATGAAGCAGCAGTGGCAGACATGAAGCAACAGTGGCAGACATCATGAGGTAGCAGTGGCAGACAACATGAAGGAGCAGTGGCAGACATCATGAGGTAGCAGTGGCAGACAACATGAGGTAGCAGTGGCAGACAACATGAGGTAGCAGTGGCAGACAACATGAAGCAGGAGTGGCAGACAACATGAAGCAGGAGTGGCAGACAACATGAAGCAGCAGTGACAGGCAACATGAAGCAGCAGTGACAGGCAACATGGAGCACCAGTGACAGGCAACATGAAGCAGGAGTGACAGACAACATGAAGCAGCAGTGACAGACAACATTAAGCAGCAGTGGCTGCTGTGGTGGCCCTATAAACCCCAACAACAATGGCTGCTCTCACCACCACTAGCCACATACCTAATGACATTTATTCATTCTAGTGTATATATCATGTTTCTATGTTATTAATATTGTTTCTTATGTCATATTACATGAGTTGTGATACATAAATAAGCTATAGAGTTGATTTTAGGGAAATTATTAAAGGATTTTCTCGTGCCCGGAATTACACTGGAACAAATTAATTCCATTTCAACAATTTAAATGAGGAAAATTGACTCTGCAAACGAGCAGATCCAGTTGCGAGCAAGGTCATGGAACGGATTAAACTTGTAAGTAGAGGTTCCACTGTATATGAATATATCTTTTGTCTTATATAAATTAGATTCACTTATAATTAATAATTTACTGTACATCTATGGTATAATTAATATTATACTGTACAAGGGTACTAGTGCGGCTTACATGCCAGGGTCCTTGACATACTAGTATTCATAAATTCTAGCGCCTTCAAATCAAATCAAATCAAAGTTTATTCTCTATAAGGATTACAATGCGGTGTTTACAGATTTTGGTTATTGTGTGGGTTACATGTAATAAAATACTAATTGCAGAGGGGGCCACCAGAATACCTAGCAAGGCTAGGCCTTTCGGACAAACTTAGATTAATTCTTAACCCTAAATTATTACAAATTGTGGGGTATGTTGACTAAATACTAAGTGACTAAATACTAGTTTGAGAGTTTAGCAATGTGAATGCTTTTGTTTTGGCACAATACATAGTTTCTATATTGGAGTATCACAGGCAAACTTGTGACTAGTTAGGAATCATTATTTTAAGATAAGATACATATTTCTGTGCTTATAGTCAAATGGGTGAGCGAGTGAGTGTGTGAACCACCAGGTGGTTTTTATGTAGTTAGTTGACGGGGTGTATCAGGGAGATAAGATGTTTTCTAACGGTAGTTTTGAAGGTGATGAATGTGTCTGCAGTTCTAGAGTTTTCAGGTAGGGTGTTCCAGATTTTAGGGCCTTTGACATACATTGAATTTTTGTATAGATTTAGTCGGACACGGGGAATGTCGTAGAGATGTTTGTGTCTGGTGTTATGCTTGTGGGTCATCTCACAACTATCAAGAAAGCACTTTAGGTCAAGGTTAATATTGGGATTTAAGGTCCTGTATATGTAGATTGCACAGTAGTAAGTGTGGATGTTCTGAACAGGGAGTAAGTTTAGATCTATGAAGAGTGGGGGGGGGGCTGTTGCCAGGGATGGGATTTAGTGATTATTCTTACTGCAGCTTTTTGTTGAGTTATTATTGGCTTTAGGTGTATTGCTGCAGTTGATCCCCAAGCACAAATTGCCTAGGTGAGGTATGGATAAATGAGTGAAAGGTATAGGGTGAGAAGGGCATTTTGCGGCATGTAGTATCATATCTTAGAGAGGATCCCAACTGTTTTGGATACTTTTTTTGATATTTGTTGAATATGGGTGCTGAAATTCAGGTTGTTGAGGTATAGGCATAGGAATTTGCCCTCATTATGTCTGGCAATTAGAGTGCTGTCAATCTTAATGTTTAGTTGTGCAGCACCTGCTCTGCTACCAAACATAATATAGTAGGTTTTGTCAGTTTTAAGTGAAAGTTTATTGGCTGTCATCCAAGTTGATATTTTGAGCAGCTCCTCATTAACAAATGGTTTTGGGGTGCAAGATTAGGGTGAAGTGACATAAGTATGTCACAGCAAAGAAAAAGGGTTTCAGGTGTTGGGATCTTTTGGGAAGACATTGATGTAAATAGGAAGGAAAATGGTCCAAGGACATTTCCCCTGTGGAACTCCGTTCAAGGGCCCCTGTTGATGAGGCGGGTTTTTTTAAATGGTAAATACTAAAACCATTAGTAAGGAGGATTAAAAATATGCAAACGCAGGGCCCCTTAACCATAATGGGAAGTTTGTGGAGTGGGATGTGGGTCTACTGTGTCAAAAGCTTTTTTTAAGGTAAATAAAAATTCCCTAGTGGAAATTTTCCCTTTTTTTCCTGCTGGTAAAGCAATCTAGCTTTTTTTTAAAATTGCATCTTTGTTCTTTTTTTTTTCCTAAAACCCAAAATTTGGGCAGGGGTTGAGTATGTTTTGTGCCGTTGTAAATGAATACGTTCCTGTCATGAGTTTCTCGAAGTTTTTGTAGCAGGAAAGTTTAAATTTTGGCCTAGAGTTGTTTACATCGTGGGGTCCCCCTTTAGTATTGGTGTAACTCTTGCGTCATGTAGTTTGGGGAAAGGGTGCTAGTTTCTAGTGATTTTAAAAAAATAATGAAATAGCATGCAAAAGGGGACATGGGCCCGCTCGTTTTGTAAAATAATGGTGGCATGAGACGGTTCCCTGAGTTATTTTTAACCCTTTCAGGGCCAAGGCCAAAATCTGAAGTAAAGCACCAGCGCCCAAAGAAATTTTAAAAAAAAAAAAAAAATTTTATTTTTTTTTAAGAATTAAAGAGCATTTTTTTGTGAAGGTTAATAAAACAAAAAAAAAGAATTTTGATCATTTTACCGAGTACGTGCAAGAAGTTTGTAAAAAAATGATGTGGTGGGGGAACATCGACGAATTTCCACAAGCTTTTATATTATTTTTTGTTTTATTTGTTTTTTCTTTTCTTTAAATTTTTTTTTCTATTCCTACTAACATTTGGGGGCCTGAGAGCCCAAATACTGATAAAAATGTATTTTTTAAAACTAATGTTTAAACCCAAAAAATAACCGCACTAAGTTTTTCATATATTGTTTCCCACTGTTTTTTTATTACAATAAACATCACAAATTTTGTATAATACTAAGTTCTTTCATATATTTACATATTTAAAATCACGGGACAGGGGTTTTAAACTGCGGAGCTTGGGGAATCCTTAAACGGGGCACCATGCACAGAGGCCCCTTTTACATCCCTCACAATAAACCGAGTGTCTTTGCGTTTTTGTTGCCGTCGTTTTTTTTTGTGACAGACAATGCTCCTTTTGAGAAAATTTCTTTTGATTTAAGGAAGCGTTTTAAAATGATCACCTTCTTCTCAAACGTTTGGGTAATTGGTGAATTCGAGGACCTTTTTGTATTGCGGGTGTTGTTACCTGGTACTTCTTTTGGGTTTTTTCTACAACAGACAAAACAAAATTACCATACGTGGTCTGTTCCCCGTCTTTTTTGGACATATTTATGCATTCAGCAAAAAAATGTCCAGAAGGAAGAAAAGTTTCATGTCCCCTTTGTAACTTTTTAAAACACAGTCAACAAAAAATCGTGTCACCTTGTAAACCAAGCGCTTTTTTTGTGTAAAACAATCACTGTCAGGGTTTTCAATATTTTCTTTAGTAAACCGATCAACTTGCCCCCCTGTCTTGTTTCATTACGGTGAATGGGTCAACAATGGACACTGTTTGTGATGCCACCGTAATGCCTGTGTCATTGGGAGTAAAAAACCCCGCACGTCATCCCCACGAACACCTCGTTGAGCCTGGGCATATGTTTCGATTAGAAAAGCACTGTGCCCCACAAATTTGTCTTGTTCACTCGCGAAATCACTGGAATGGGCTTGTGTACCAGTTATCGGGATATAAAGTATGGCCCCCTTTCCAAATAAGGTGCCATCATGTTTCTCACTTGTCACCCCGATAACCCAATAAAATCTTGGTATCTTTTAATTTTTTTCTACCCGTGTATACAACAATACCAAACCGGCCCCCTGTCACAATACAGAGTCAAACAAAATTTTTTACCAAAGGGTTTCCTCTTTTCTCGGGAATACTGCTTGAAGAAGTCTACCTTTGAACAAAAACAAAAACTGTCAATTACAAGATTTTTGAATGGATAAAGTATATCCCGAACTTTTTTTTGGAAACAGAAAAAATTTTTAATTTTATAACCTCACTTCTGTCAGGCCTGGTTTTGTCGAGAAATGCAACTAGTACAGTAAGATAAACCGTTCACTGGTATTTTTTCACTGAAGGATGGGGGACAAAATTTGCCCATCTGTGGACCAGTATGCTTTTTATTATGCTTATAGACGTGAGGCATAAGCATTATTGTTGCAAAAAAAAATTTTCATTTCTGCAACAGCGTCCTTTCCCCCTGTGTGTCTTGACTGTGGTGATAAGATCGTTTTGCCATGGGTACTGAAATACTATTTCTTTTCCCCGACAATAATTTCCTCAATGGTGGCAAAGAAAAATTCAAAAAATTCCCGTTCATTGGGGCCCTGGTTCAAGGGGACGTAGGTAGAATTTCCCCTTTGGGGTCATCAAAGGGTGGGGCTGGGAAAAAAAATTTGGGGTTTGCTGCCCAAACCAATACGGTTTGCTGGTGGATACGGACTCATAGGTGGTTGTACGGGTGGGTTTTGGGGGGGCTGGTGGGGGACGCTCCCCTTTGTCCTTGAAGAAGTCAGCAGCGTGGGTTCCCCGTGGCACAGCGGCACCATGGCGGTGCCACTAACACCATCCACTGATGTCTGGGCCCTCCCTGCCAAGTGTAGCCCCATCATCCCACTATCACACCTAAAACGGTGTAGGGCCACGGGGTGTTCTCCGGGGTTTAACTCCGTCCCCTGGGGACAGCTAGGGTTTCATTACCCAGCGCATGCGGCGGGACTACCGACGCTTCACTGGGAATATGTTTCCCACTATCACTATCAAAAGATCGTGAGCGCAAAAAAAACACAATCCACGTCAGAATACGTCATTCTGAGTCAGAGGCCAGGCCACAGGGAAAAAATTTTTTTTCTCTTGTTTAGGAACACCCGACCGGGGTCACGAGTGCCCACACCAGGGTAGAAGGGGCGGGATCGTCGGGGTTTTCTGCACTATTATCGTATCCTGGTCATTATTTTTTGGGCACTACCTTTTCAAAGCCGTAAATTTGTCTTCATTTCCCCCTTCCTTCAGTGTCAGAACTACAGGGGCAGGAAAAAGGGGGTCCCCAATTTTTGGGGGGGTGGGGAGTGTTGCGACGAGACATGGGAAAAAGGGTGGACTGAGCCGGGGGTTCCCCCAAGCTATGCAGGCGCCTAGATTTTTGTTTACGGGCACACCACGGCGCAGACCCCTTCTTAATGTAGGATGAGCGCTTCGCGCTAAATTTGACGGCGCTAGAGTTTTGGATAGATCTACGGTTTTTGGGCACTCACCGACCAGCCCTAGATTACGGGCGGACCCCCGAAAGGTTTAAGGACTTTATAAACTCAGTGATTCGGTGGGCTCAGTTGGTACAAGATAGAAGGAATTGGGGAAATTCCCCCTAGATAGCCCCGGATGGGGGTTGGGCTGGGATTTTTTCTGGCAAGATTTTGATCGTATGGTTAGAAAAAGTCTTTATTTGTTAGGTTTTGTGGGATCAGGGTGTTTCGTTGGGTTTTGTTGGGAAAGGTGGTAGGCTACATATGAAAGAATGAGTCTTGTGGTCAGTTGGGGCAGTATAAAAAAAAATCTTGCAGCACCAGTGTAATGAGAAAAAAAAAACTTTGACCGTGTTTTTTTATTAAACAGCGAAATTGCACTGTATTTTTGTATGGGATTGTTGTATTCTATTTTCCGGGCTCATTTTAAAAGAATGGGAAGACAATTACAGAAATTGAGATGTTTTTACTGGTTTTTACATGAAAAAATACCCCTCTGGCAAGACAGTGATGGAGTGAATGACGATGAAAGTTTTTCTTTTCCGGGCCACCTTGCCTTGGTGGGAATCGGGCCGATGTGTTAATAAAATAAATATTTGAAATGTGGAGTAGGATGGAAAGACTTATGGAGAAACATCACTCTAACAAAGCTGTTGCAAGCCATGTTGGCAACATGTATAGTGACAAAGTCTTGGCCCATTTTAGGGAAGTTTTAAAGAGATGCCAGAAACAGAGCTCTCTGGACATGTATTTAGTGCCACAGGTGTGCAGTGACTCTCAAGCTGGTCCTCGGGACATAAAAAATCAAAGAAGGGAATTAACCCCAGGAAAGCACTTGGTACCTGAAGTCTTGATGGAAGAGGATTCCCTTCCAAACAGTAAACAATCCAATCTCTCTCCTCCTCCAGTCTTCCATACACAAAGAAGAATTGCCAGTAAAGGTAAGTGTTATGCTGTTAATGTTTCATTCATCATGTCTCATGTTTGTGTATGTACATCTATATTTCATGTAAGAATTTTTTTTATTTTAATACTTCTGGGTGTCTGGAACGGATTAAATTTTATTTACATTATTTCTTAGGGGGAAAATGGTTTAGCAAATCGTCAATTTCGATAATAGTCACACTTTCTGGATGTTATGGGAGAAACTTCCTGGTGATGAGAAAAGAAATAAGGAAGCCAATGTTGTGAAAGGTGTTGATATGCTAACCAAAAATAGACCTCAGACAGTCACTAAGATTGAGAAGTTGTTGCTGGTGTGGATCAAGGATAAAGTTATGACAGGTGATAGTGTTTCTCAGACAATCATTTGTGAAAAGGCAAGGCAGTTGCATGCCGTCTTGTAAAGGAAACCCCTGGAACCATGTGCTGATAGTGAATTTAAGGCCAGCAGAGGCAGGTTGACAGATTTCAGAAGCATACACAAATAACCTGCACATAGAAGAGAGGGCTTATGACGACATTTTGGTCCGACTTGGAACGAAACGTCGTTGTAAGCGTTGCTCCCATGTTGATATTAGGTAGGTAAAGTTCTCTCTGACCTTTGGAATTAATGCAGAATGAAGCTCTCAGAATTATTCTTGGCTGTCCCAAATATACCTGGGTTCTTAATATGAGGAAGGAGCTTGGTATCTCTACTATGAGTGATAGTATTATTGAGACTGCACTTGGTATTAGTATGTCAAGAAATGAACCAGACACTCACTATGAATCTTACCAAATGTCTAGAAGTAAATACACATTGATTTAAATGGGTTGTGAAAACATACAATTAAGCTTTATAATTTGCATGAACTGTATCACTGTAGACATCAAGAGTATTTCACACTTGCTATGGGTCCCATCACACACACTGGATTACTCCTTCATGATGAAGTTGATATTTAGCCAAGAAGAGTATCCTGAAAGAGAATGTAGAATATAACTTTGGTATATATGTATCTAGCATTAGGAATAATATAGGAGAATAAATAATGACAATAAATGTTATAAGAATGCAATTTGAAGCCTGAGTAGATCTGTATCCCACTATACCATGGAGCAACTTGCAATGTGAACAAACTGACTGAAGTTGTAGTGGCCAGGCTTAAGCTTTTTACAAGTACTTTTGGCAGTTTGGGGAAGACATATGATCAAAACAAATGCAAAGTATGTGGCCAGCCCTATGGCCACTATCTTGAACACTGTGCTTGATTGTCCACTTGTTGAGGAATGTAAAGCGGGTTAGCGGCAGCGGCAGCAGCGACTTCCAAGCTCCGTACTTTTCTCCAACAATCAGAGCTACCAATGCTCCTATGATGACCTAGTTACAAGCAAAACTGCACTACCCAACGTAGCACCCAGAATGACCAAAGATTACCAACAGTGAAACCTACAAATCGAAAATAATAGAGATCAAAGGAAGACTGCCCACAAACCGAAAGAAACACCCCGCTGCCAGCCGAACAACGTAACCCTAAGCTTTGTATAACTACAACTTCTTCTTAACTACAACAATTCCTGTAGTATTATGAGGCGCAATCTAAGAGGAAACAGCACCAAGGCCAGCAAGAAAACACCGAAAAATCAACTATTCAACAAGTGTAGTCAGGAGGACGCCGG
This sequence comes from Cherax quadricarinatus, assembly GCF_026875155.1. NCBI lineage: Eukaryota > Metazoa > Arthropoda > Malacostraca > Decapoda > Parastacidae > Cherax > Cherax quadricarinatus. The sequence goes on along the minus strand of NW_026484329.1, from coordinate 36,588 downwards.
CCCAGCAACCACCCCACTCACCACCGCTCAAGCGACACCCACAACAATAACAACAAACATGGCTGCCACCAGCCCATCCTCCCCTCTCTTCCCGGATTCAACCTACCAAGTAGTCTCTCAGGTATGACCAACGATCCAGATACCCTAAGAACATACATCTCCAACTTAGTTATTGAAAATATGAATCTTCGAGAGACGCTAACAAAACAAGACACCAGGATGACACAACTCGAGAACAAAATCCTCAGTCTTGAACAAAAGTTATCAACACCAGGAATGACTAACTGTGACAAGACCATCCAGACAGTCATAGATAGCCATACCCAACAAATAATATCTCTTAATACAAAGGTTGAAGAAGCAGTAAAAGAATGGAAAACAACTTAGATAACCATTCAGTGACTACTTTGCTCTCCAAGAAGATAAAACTGAACAAGATAAACTATCGGACGCAGTAATAGTTAACAGTCCACTTTTTCCCAGTGATATGAACCAAACAAACAGTAAAGAAATTACTCTGCAGATCATAAAGGACCAAACAAGTGTTATTGTACCAGAGTCAGAAATAAAAGAAGCCAGGTTACTAGGATCCCATGGTAGAAAAAGTGTTATGCTTAGATTCCACTCACATGACAGGAAAAAAGACTTAATTATTGCATCTATTAAAGTAAAGAAAGAGGTATACATAAATGAGTGTCTTACCAAAAAACGTCAGAACCTCCTTTATTATAGAGTCAGAAAACTTAAGCGGGAGAATAATGACACAATACACCAATGCTTCAAACGAGATGGGAAAATTCTTGTTAGGAAAACAAATGTAGGTCAACTGTACACAATAACGAACGAGAATGATCTATCACGATTTCTCAGGGATACTAATCTTACAGAGAATAACTAAACAATGTCCAACCTAAAAGCCTACGTAGTGTAGTGTATGTTTTGCTCCATTATTGTTCAAATTTCATTGTACAATTTCTTAGTAATTAAATAATCAACTACCTCATTTTGTGATTTTACTAGTAAGCATAAGTCACCTTATGTAATTTTCTTATTTACTATTGTTTGCTTAAACATTAGCTGAATTGATACTTTCTCTGTCCATATTATTACCTCATATTTTTTAAATACTATCAATTGATATTACATACTAAAATTAATAATTATCATTTTTACTATAATTTTAATTTACTCTTAACATTTTTGACATTTAATAACCATTACTTGTCTAATTACCTTTACCTGTTTTAATACCACATTTACTATCTTAGATTACTCTTAATTACCTTGTGCTGCCATATAACCTCTAGTATAACTTCCAGTGCAATATTGAATGAAATAAACATTACTTTTTCACTTTTTTGTAATTATTATTACTTACTAAAATTTTATTAAACACCATATTTACTACCAGCCAATTTTACTTTTGTACATTAAACATTATTTTATACTTCCCATAACATTTTGTTGCCAAATTTTCAAGTTTGTATATTCAACTCCAACCTTTATATTATCCTTTGTACCTGTGTACCTTTGTACCTGTCTACCATCTTACTATCATATTATAACCAAGACATTACCCTTGTTATTTTTTCACTATTATTCTTTTGGTACTTTAATTGTGAATTATATTTGTCAATTTAAATCTAGTATACTCCTGATCTTGTCAACAACCTATACCAGACTCTAGTGCATTGCAAGTACCATTTCAATTTGTATTTTTTATATTATAAGTTTGTATTATAATTCTACTCTAAGATTGTTTTCATATCTTAGTGACTATATTGTGTGTGCAATTAGTGTATTTTTCAATTATATTATTGTTCAAGGCCCTTAACTATCTTTTGCTAACTAGTACCAACTACCTCATATATTTTTTTTTCTACTTTTTTTTATTCTTTTGCTACCTTAACTTGCATATTTTATCTTGTCAATTTAAATCTAGTTATACTCTAATTCTTGTAAACAACTTACATAACACCTTAGTGCGATTACAATTGAGAGTCTTGTGCCTTTTTTATATTATTAGATTAAGCTCAGTTGTACTATAGTCAATACCAAATTCATTATATTAGACCATATTGCAATTACTAGTGAGAGACTGGTGCTATTTTTAATTTGTATTGTTATATTATTAGATTAAATCTAGTTGTACTATAGCTCATTCTAGCTCAAAACATAGACTCCACAAAAGTCATTATATTAGACCTTAGTGCAATTATTTGATTACCACTTTATTGTTCACCACAACTTATATTAGTCCCTTTTATATTATAATTTTATATTATAATTCTAACTTTAAAGAATTACCTTTAAAGTACTACCTACTATCATATCCCAAGCTCCATTATTTGATCATCACTTTATTTGTTCACCACAAATTATTTTAGTCCCTTTTATATTGTCTCCTTTATTTTAGCTTTAAAAAACTACCTTAGCGCATTACTTTTACATTTGTTAAATAATTCAGGTGCTATTTTTTTTTAGCTTTAGAATATTTACTTTATTTTTTACTTAATTCTAACTATAGATTCACTACAAATCTTATGATTACAAGCATTGATCCTGATACCAACCTCTTATTTAATGACTTAAATGATTCAAACAGTTACTGTAATTACTACACAGCAGAACAATCAAAGGCACTTCTCAGAGCTAACAACAACATAACTATCTTTAACTACAATATCAGATCTTTAAGCAAGCATTATGATGACCTAGCATTACTAAATTCCTTGCATGCCAATATGTCCATCATTACACTAATTGAAACCTGGCTAAAGCCTGATACTACAGATGTCTATGCCATTCCTGGTTACACAGCCATACACAACTGTACACCAGACCAACAAGGGGGTGGCACTGCTATATACTACTCAGACCAACTAGAATGTATCACTAATACTTGCACAAGGGATGAACATGGGGAATATATAATAGCTAAATTCAAATCCAAATACCTACAAAAACCTCTCACAGTGATAAACATCTACAGAGTTCCACAATCAAACATTAGCCAATTTAGTCAAAACCTAGGAAGTATGATAACTGATGCACGCATGAACAAAGATCACTTACTACTCTCAGGTGACTTCAATATAAATCTCCTGCAAGACCAGGACCCACACGTTACTGAATTCACAAACACAATGAGTAACTGCTTGTTGCTACCAACAGTAACAAAACCTACAAGAGTTACAGAGACTAGTGTTTCCCTACTTGACCACATCTGGACCAACACCCATATCCCTTTAAAATCAAGCATAATTACAGATAATACCACAGACCACTACCCTACTTTCCTCATAACAACTCTTGGTAAAATACCCCAAGACACTACTAAAGTCACCTTCAGACTTCACAATGAGGCAGCCATTAATAACTTCACAACAGCAGTAACAAACATTGACTGGCACACTGAGCTGGAAATCTATACAGATATTGACGAATGTTTTAATAATTTTCAAAAAAAGACCCAATACCTTTATAACAAGCACTGCCCTAAAAAAACTAAACAGATGACAGCTAAGAGACTGAACAGTCCCTGGCTAACACCCGCATTCTCAAATCCATAAATACAAAACACCGATATGAAAAACAGTACAGAATGGGTCACATAACCAGAGACCAAACAAAACGTTACTCGTCAATCCTAACCAGCCTGATAAGAAGGGGAAAAAAATTGTATTATGAGAACAGATTATCCAACTTACGAGGTGATATAAAAAAGACCTGGAAGACCCTATCAGAAATTCTGGGAACAAAAAAGATATCACGACATAGCGAAATAAAATTAGCAAAATCAGATGAACCATAACTCCCACCAACAGAAACAGCAAACAGACTCAATGATTTCTTCTCCACTATAGGTCAAAACCTTGCCAATAAAATCCCAAGCTCAGATACCCCACCAAATGACTACCTCACTGGCAACTACCCGAACACACTGTTCCTACTTCCGACTAACCCATACGAAGTCTCGCTTATTATCAACGCACTGAAAAACAAGGCAGGAGATTTAAATACCTTACCACCCTTTATATACAAAAAAGCGTCACAAGTACTATCACCAATCATTGCAACACTCTTTAACAAATCCATTGAATCCTCCACCTTCCCTACAGTTCTCAAAATAGCAAGGGTCACCCCGATCCATAAAGGAGGAGACCAAACAGAGTTGAATAACTATAGGCCAATATCCAATTTACACCCTCTCTCAAAAATCTTCGAAAAATTAATTCATAAACGAATCTACTCCTACCTCATCTCCCAAAACATTCTCAACCCCTGCCAGTTTGGATTCAGGCCTAATAAAAATACTAATGATGCTATTATACACATGCTAGAACATATATACACTGCAATAGAGGAAAAAGAAGTCCCACTGGGGATCTTCATTGACTTACGTAAAGCTTTTGATGCAGTTGACCATGACTTGCTCCACGTAAAATTGTCACACTATGGTATTAGAGGGCACTCCCTCAACTACCTCAAGTCTTACCTCAGCAACAGAAGCCAATATGTGTACGCAAATGGGGCAAGCTCTTCCGCACAACCAATTACAGTTGGTGTCCCACAGGGAAGTGTCTTTGGCCCTCTTCTCTTTCTCCTATACATAAATGACCTACCAAATGCTTCGCAATTACTCAAACCCACACTTTTTGCAGATGACACTACATACGTCTTCTCTCACCCGAGCCCAGTCACGCTAGGCAATACTATAAACACCGAATTACAGAAAATATCTACCTGGATGAGGACTAACAAACTTACACTAAACATTGACAAAACCTACTTCATTCAGTTTGGTAACAGAGCTACAGATGTACCTCTTAACGTAACAATAAACGGATCACCTATCACAAAGCTAACAGAGGGAAGATTCCTAGGAATCCACCTCGATAATAGACTCAAATTTCATACACATATACAACAAATTTCTAAGAAACTTTCCAAGACTGTAGGCATACTATCGAAGATACGGTACTATGTTCCACAGTCAGCCCTCCTGGCCCTTTTATCACTCTCTTATTTACCCCTATCTCACCTATGGAATTTGTGCATGGGCCTCAACAACAATTAACCATCTCAGACCACTAATTACCCAACAAAAGGCTGCAGTTAGAATGATAACAAATTCTCACTACAGGCAACACACTCCACCAATATTCAAAACACTCAACCTACTCACCATACAAAACATCCATACTTATTATTGCACCTATTACAAACATAGAACACTTAACTCTGATATTAACCCTCCCCTCAAACATCTCCTTGCCAACCTCAACAGAACACATGACCATAACACAAGGCACAGATCACTCTTTGATGTTCCTCATGTCCATCTCACGCTATGCAAAAACTCAATGCACATAAAAGGCCCTAAAATTCGGAATTCGTTACCTGTAAATATAAAAGAAACACTACCTTGTTTATAAATTCAAGTCTCTTCTCAAAGATCACTTACTCACCCAAAACCACAATAAATACTGAATAACTAAACCTTATAAATTGTAATACCTATATGTTACTCACAATTATATCACACAAATGTTAAACCTAGGACCCAATCTAACTTTATTATTTTTTTAAATACACTACCTAACAGAATACTCCATTCTACTGAATGAACAGCAATGCAAGCAACCATATGACCTGTCTTTGTAATACTCATTTGTGCTTTATAGTTATCTGTTTACAATAATGTTTTATCACTGATTTCATCATTGCTTAGTTAATCTTAAGTTAATTTTAAGCCAGCCCGTAATGCTATGCATATAAGTGGCTTTGGCATGCTGCTTTTACCTGTATTTTTTGTACCTCTGTATGTATGCTTAAATTTCTAAATAAATAAATAAATAAATAAAGATAGACAGTATTAGGGGAGACTGGGGTTAGTTGGCACACTATTTACATTTTTGGTGATGAAAAAAAACAAACAAACTATATTGGTAATTTTATACTTCCAGTGAAAAATATCAATCTTTCTCTTACTTTTCATGAAATAAAAAAAAAATTTGTTTCGAAACAAAAGCACAACATTCTTTAGAAAAAAAAAAAACATTTCACGTGTGCCAACATGCCCCATGTACGGGGTAAGTTTGCACAGCAAATAGTAATAGTAAATTAGGAATATGTAACAGTAAATTTAGATACCGATTATTCATAATGTTTCATTTCAAGAATATTCAGTTCCATAGAAACTAAAAAATCTTTTCTCAGTAAAGAAAGAAACTTTTTAATAAAATAAAATTAAAAAACTGACTAGGTATTATACATTCAGTTGAAAATAATTGCACTTCCAGATAATAATTGCACAGAATACTTAACACCTGAGGTGAACTTAATCTAAATCATCATCTGAGTCACAGTTGGGGCATGTATAAAACAAATCTATCAATGCAGGCTTTGTGGGCTCACAACTTGGACATCTACACTGTATCCATACTTCTCGTGGTTTGCTTTTGGGAAAAGGACCTATACATACCAACAGAGACTGTCCTCTTCATCTGAACTTTCCTCGTCACCATGAACACGTTTTGATTTCTCTGATTGTTTCTTTGCTTCTTTTGATATCTTTTCCAGTGTCTTTTTCCCTGGCGTGTCACTCAAAATGGCAGAGGAGCATTATCTCCTGTTCATTCCACTTCTCTTCCTGGACCAGCTTTATGCAATGGCCTCAGTTCTTCAGGGGTTGGGGCTTTCTTCCCACAGAGTCCAGAAGTAGAGGGTCTTGGTTTATTCTCATCTTGAAGGTGAGAAACATTTTGAACTGAACAAGATTTTGACTGGACTGTTGCGATCAGACTTTGTGGTGTCATTGCTGTCTGAGTTATCACTTAAATTTGTCGCATGCTGAAGCACTTGCATTTCTTGTTGATTTTCCTGTGGTCTGTTAGTCACGTAAGCACCCAAAAAATCAGAACCCGGAATACGACTCTCTTGAATGGTGAAATCCAGCAGCCCTAAACCCAGCCAAAATATTAGCTGGAGTCACAGCAAGTGGGAAAGTGGTGGACACTATGTTTGGAATGTGATAGATGGTCATAGTTGATCCAGGGTGTGGGGTCATCCAGGAGTCACATGCTCTGTTGACAATTTTTTTTCAGAGGTCTGTAGACATTAACATCAAGTGGCTGCAGCCTGTGTGAGCAGTGTGTGGAAATGAGAGGACAGTGATGCCATTGGCCTTAAAAAAAATCAAGGCCCTGTATGGACAAATGCGAACCATGTTTGTCTAATAACCAAAGAACTGGCTTTTTCTGTAGAATATTTAGTGTGTTTTACAAAATGTAAAAACTCCAAAAAATGTGAGTCCTTCATTCATCCTGATGGATGGGCAGCTCCTGAACTACCATGAGGAGCACTGTTAAGGAAATGGTCATGGAAATGCACTCTAGAAAGATTAAAGAAGGCGGAACTATATTGCCAGTTGCCGAGACTGCAACAGCAATTGTTACAAGAGTTTCTCTTTCACCTAAAGTCATTCTACCTACTTGTTTGAAGCCTTTGCGAGTTACAACTTTATTGGATTTTTGTACTGTTGTTCCCTGTCTCATTCATGTTCCAAATGTCACTAGGACCAAACTTATGCCACTGAGGACAGACTGCAGGTTATCAAATATAATGCATCATGTGTTTTGTTAAAACTTGTTGCTCTTGAGAGGCTAGTGGCCTCTGGAGACCTTATGGAAAGGTCTTTGTTCCTTTTTAAGAAGCCAGAAAACCAGTCAGAACCTGCTGTCTTATGTTCTTTCCATGATAGAGGAATAGTTTTACTTGCACTTTCAGCAAACTGGTAGGCTAATTTTCTTACCTCTTTCACAGATAATCCACAATAGATATCTGCTGCTTGTTTAAGATATGTAGAAAGTTCCTTTTCTTGGTCATGTGATAGGACTTTCCTGGGTGCAGCATAGCCTACTCTAAGCGTGGCTTTATCTTCACCCTTCAGTTGTTCATCAGTTATCTTCTTGCAATAACATGCTAGTGTTCGAAATGGTATGGCGAAATCCCTTGCAATTCCTCTGATTGACTTGTGTTCACACTTAACACGTTTAGCAGCCCTCAACATAACGTCAGCAGGGGTAGAGGCCCTCTCAGTTTTCCGTTTGTAGCTTTGAACCATTTCTGAAAAGACAACGTAAATATTGTACATGAAAGTAAATACAGTTGACCCCCGGTTAACGAACTTTTTTCATTCCAGTAGTACGTTCAGGTGCCAGTACTGACCGAATTTTTTCCCATAAGGAATATTGTGAAGTAGATTAGTCCATTTCAGACCCCCAAACATACACGTACAAACGCACTTACATAAATTACACTTACTAATTGGGCGCATTTGGAGGTGAAACGTTAAGCGGGGGTCCATGTATATCAAAAATAATGAATCAGAAAATAATGTAGCTAATCAAAAAATTTAATAAAAAAAAGCCCACCCCAATACCCTCGCTTCCTTTCCTAACCCTTGCAGGCTGTATAGCCTTGTGGCTAAGCGGCTTCTTTTTGATTATAATAATAATCTCGTCTTAACCCCATACAATGTTTACGCAAACAATATATTAAGCAAATGATAATTGCTTACTTGCATCAAAATCAATAATATTTTCCCACTCAGTAAAGTTCTGCAACCAATTGGTAGTAGCTTGTTGGTGAGTGAGAAGCCTGTGGTGATCCTATGATGTAATTAACAACGCCGTTTAACAGTAAATATTTGAATTATTAGAAGTGTGTCCCCTCAAGGAAGGTTCTTTGATGTTGGTGAGGGGACTCTTGCTTTGGGAATTGGATCGTTGCTCAGTTCCGAATTAGCCTGAATGCCTTCCACATCCCCCCTCAGGGCTGTTATAAATCCTCCAGGTTTAGCGCTTCCCCTTGATTTACAGTGACCCCCGCATAACGATCACTCCGAATGCGGACAGTTTGTAAGTGTATTTATGTCAAGTGCGTTTGTACTGTATTGTTTGGGGGTGAAATGGACTAATCTACTTCACAATATACCTTATGGGAACAAAATTGGTCAGTATGGCCCTGAAAATACTTTGGAGTGAAAAAATATCGTTAAACGGGGGCCACCTGTACTTAGTTTTTAAATATGTTACGCGCCCTACTTCACTCGTTATATACAAAGTAAAAGGCCTGGTTATAAAATAAGTTCTGTAATCAATATTATCGCGAACCACTTTATACAGGCTAGATTAAAGCAGGTTCGGACTATATATTATTATCGGGTACGGTATGGATCATCAACAGTACTTCATTGTATTATATTGTATTATATTATATTTTCCCCTGATATAATTATAATAATTATTTTATATTATTATTAGGTTAGGTATACGAATGTGTTAAACCATACTGTAGTGCACCAATGGTGGTTCTAGAAATTGACGCCAGCGTCGCCTTGGGCGAAGCTGAAGTCATACTATGGAGTAGTTTGAGTGGGTCCGTAGCTATAGCTCTGACTCGGTACGGGTCTTCCAACAAAGCTCCTAGCTTAAAAACTAAAATTTATACCCAAGTCTATTGTCTTGCCTTTGCCACTTAGTTTCTGAAGTCTGGAATTCATGTCAACTTATGAAAGATAACTATTTCGTTACCCTAGACCTTTCTAAAAGAGTTTTAAAATGGTGAGATTAGTAGATATAATTGAAATATTGTACATACTTGTTAAATGAGGAATTTGAACGTAAGAAGAATGGGTTTTTGCTGTATAGTACAGGATGGACCCCGGCATAACGAACACATCGAAATGCGACCAATTATGTAAGTGTATTTATGTAAGTGCGTTGTACGTTGTATGATTGGGGGTCTGAAATGGACTAATTACTTCTCCAATTTCCTTATGGGAACAATTCGGTCAGTACTGGACCTGAACATACTGGAGTGAAAAAAAATACGTTAAACGGGGGTCCATGTAATATAATTACAAGTGTGTCAACTTACCCTGTTGCTAACTAAGCCTGGTCTCCCCTATCTGTGTGGACCTGTCAAGGTTCTGATCTTATTACGGTAACCATATGTAAATGATTTGTAAATATCCCTAATATTGTAAAAAGTTGTATGTAAATTTGACTGTACAGAATGTTTGCATAGTGATGTTTGTTGTCATTTCCAGTAGGGTTTCACTGGAATATTTGTTTTAGCATGTAATTTAATGTATTTGAATTCATTTTGTGTCAGAAATATTTTTCTAAGGTATTGATATTAACTGTATAAATTATTGTGAGTATTAAGGCGTATTGAAATGAGTTGAGTTACTGTTAAAAAATTTGCCAAGGAGTTTGTTCAGAGTAGGTGTTTTGTTTCATAAACAGCTTAGTTTCTAAGGATCACAAGGGGGAAGATTTTTGTAAATGAGCCCACTCACACCTTCCCTCTCTGAGCAGCCTTTTTCAACTCCATATTGATTATGTGCTGCTAACTAAGTTTAGCAGACAAAACCAGGCACCCTGAAGCTATGCAGTAATTTAATAGAGCCAACCAAAGCTTAGCCTCTGGTGAAAATGGTACTATCAGAGATCAGACATGCATCGTATCTAAAGATCTGAAGGCAGTGTGCTAGAACCTGGGGGGGGAGGAAGGAATTATATCAATCAGTGGGTCAGGGAAAGTACTCGGTACGTAAGGGAAGTAGTTCCTTGAAAACTCTGTGAGTTCATAATTTTTTAACTGCTATAGTCATAGGGTACTAGTATCAAGTGTGTCTGCTATAGTAAGGTTATGACTATTTTATATTTTGGATGAATTTTAATTAATATTATACATTACTTCATGTTGTAATGTTGGTGGTGCTGAATTTCAGATTCCCTAGTATGTGTGTGTGATGTGTTGTGTTTATTAAACTGTAGGTTTTGTTGAGTATCTGTTTCCCTAACACTTGAGCCATGTATATAGGGGTCCATTTGTTCAGAGATATAAATATGAAAAAATATATACGATTTACCATTTTTCTGGAGAGTCAAGCCCTTGATAAGGTGACCTACTGCTCAATTTTTCAGGTCAAGCTACCTAAGAGCAGTTATTGTTTAGTGTTTCCCCCTAATAATAAGAGCCAGTACTTATTCAGGGACCAATACCTTGTTTTATTATCTTTTTTATTCCCCATTGAGTTTTTTTTGTTCTAATAAATTTCAGTTCTTTCACTGTTAATTTAGTACTTTCGTCTCTTTTACCTAAGAGCAGGAGGTGGCTGCATATATTTCTAATTGAGAGAATTGAACTCTAATTCCTTTCCTTTTTATCACTTCCCTTTTTTTCAAAAGGGGATTCTTGGGCACAGTGAAGAGGCTCTTAGTGTGAGGTATTGGATATTATTTTTGGTCTCCTCCCCTCTTCCAAGGGGGGGCTCCTTGCCTTGGTGTGGTGAAGAGGCTCTTGGATGAGGGAATTAGACCTGTTGGTCTTTCCTCAACCAAACCTAATTACCCCCAATACCCTTCCCTATCTATCCACCTTATTCCTTTTCCCTCCTCCCCATCCCTCCCTTATCCCTTACTCTTTTTGGCCTTTGGGAGTTTCCCACAGGCACGCTAGTTCCTAGGTAGGGGGAAAGGGTACGGGGGTCCGTCCTATACGTTGAGGTGCTTGGCGTGGTGTAGTTTGCCGTGGAATCAGGAATCGCCTGGGGATGTCCCAATCTTTCGGTCTCCCAGGGTGTCTTTTGGGCGACGACGGGTGTATCTCTGGGAGGCGGCCTTTTTGGATTCCAGGGGTGGTGGCAGCTAGGAGGTATGCTTTGTGGCAGATATCCGCGCCTCTTTTGTCCACCGAGGTAGTAGCTCAGCAGATGTGAGGTTTGCTATCATGACTGTAGTTTATGGCATGATGTGTAGGGCTATGGCACGGTACATTGCAGTCTGCGTACTTGCGGTGTTGAGGTCCTCTTGGGCGCAGAGGGAGATTTCCGGCCTTTCATTCCTCCTAGGAAAACTATTCCTCCCATTCCTTTTTTTTCTTTTTTTTCTTTTTTTTTTCTTAAAAACAAACAAAAGAAGTAACTAACCATGGAGGACCAATCATGAAACCTGCTACCCTGGGCCCCTTCTTTGATACTGCACTCCATTCTTACCCTGCCTCGTTTTTTGACACTCTTCGGACACTTCCTGATGACCCTGTACCTCTTGCTGGGTGCTGTTTCAGCACCCGATTTCAAATTCTGGGGGTTCGACTGACTCCTTTTGCTTTGTCCTGACTCTGCTCTCCTTTGACTTGCTTCCGGCCTCTCCTTTATGGTGCCGCATTTTCGAATCGCCAGACGTACAAGTCGGACACTCGTCCTATCCTAATCGCCAAGGACAGTTACTGATGATGATACTTCACCACCTTCTCGTTTACTCAGAAACGAGCGACATTTCATGCACTCACTTTCCACACTGGTTTCGGAATGCACACAATGGACGAAATTCTTTACGGACTGACTTCCTCTATTGCCGATCTTCAGACCATAGTATTGCCAAGGCACTCTACGCCATGTTGGTAGTTATATTCTTCATGCTTTAACTCTTCAGGGTTTTGAGTAATGTACGGTTTACACCAGGGTTTTTGACGTACTAGTATGGCCTAAATTCTAGCGCACTCCAATCTAATGAGAGGAAGGCTGGTAGGCCTACATATGAAAGAATGGGCATTGTGGTCAGTGTGTGCAGTATAAAAAAATTCCTGTATCATACAGTGCGTAATGGGAAAAAAACAAACTTTCACAGTGTTTTTGGTTAAACGGTGACTTTGCACAGTATTTTTTTTATGGTATTTAAGATTGTATTCTAGTTTCCCTGGGTCTTGCATTTTATAGAATGGAAAAGAAATATTACAGAAATTGAGATGATTTTGATTTGTTTTACAATGAAAAGTAACTTGAAATTGAGCTCAAAGTAGCAGAAATCTTCGATTTTTGCCAAGTTCAAAAGTAAACAATATGCTACGGTCCAGTACATGTCAACTGGTGAGTCTAATATTCTTTCACAAGTGCGGTGATTTTATACCATTTTACACTTAATGCAGTAGTCTGCTTAACAGTAAATCTTCTATTTTTTGTGAGAATAAAAAGTCAACGTGGAATGCATCTTTTGAAATTAGTTGTGAAATTGGGAAAATTGCTAAATATGACCACTATTGTATAGTTGAAATCGTTAAATGGAAGTTCTAGTGATATAGTTATGATTTTGTCGGGATAATACATGTGAAATTGGCAGAAAATAGGGTCAAAGTAGGCAAAATCGCGATGCGTAAAACATCGTCGAGACCACTAACTTCAGGAGACATAATTCTGTAAGTTTAACATCAAATTTTCATACTTTGGTGTCATTATGATCCGGGAAAAGATTCTTTCTCTTTACATAGAATTTTTTTTTTTAATTTGTGACATGGAACAAGTCTAGGAGAGGGCCTGTCAACTGAAGGTTAGAGCGGTACTCACATATTCACTGTCCGAAAGCTACTCAAGCTCTGATCTTTCTCTTCTTTCACATATCGATAATCTTCCTGTCACTATTGAAAAAACATCTTCCTCAATTCTTGTTAGTGGTACTGTCATTCTGCCCATACTGTAGTCCAACAGAATTTCCAGACTTATGGCAATGACATTCTCGAACAAACAGGAACTCAAGATCTCCCAATCCTCCAGGTAGAACTTGTGTCCTTTGGCCCACGAGTGGAGACGATACCTTGCAATGTGGCTGATTAATTTTGACAGCTGTGAATCCCATCTCTGTTAAACGTTGCAGGAAAAAAACTATCGGTTACAAATTCGAAAGGTGGATCCCTACACACAGCGTGTGGGAAATTGCTGGCGATTTGGTCACCAGCAAAATATTGCAGATCTATGAGATGCCCAGTCTGCTGGTGCTAAATACGTCTTGCGGCGACCTCCCTCTTGCCTTAATTGTCATGAGGCTCACCCTTCATACTTCTTGCATTGCCAGTTTTCTTAAATGAGCGAGAAATCCGTTGCCTCAGAGGCAGAAGGTCTCTATGCTTGGCAGTTTCTATCTCCGCTTCCAAGGGAGACTACCCTGTGTTTCTTATTCTCGTGTTTCAAAACGTCCCCCACTTCTGGGTCCATCTTCTACAGCTCTCTGTTACCCTCCCATAGTCCTCTGTATCTTAATTCTTTTTTGCTGTCCTGGACTCGGACATACCTACTTCAACACCTCAGTTTGTTCTCACATCTTCAGAGTTTCTCTCACAAGCCCCGGTATCGACAGACCTCATACGGACACTTCTACCATTGCCCATTACTCCTTAGAAGTCCAAAAAAATTCCCATTGCTTCAAATCTTCTTTGCCCCTCCTTCCTTCTTCCATCTTTACAGTCTCTGTGCTGAGGTTCTTTCCCTCTCACTGGTCTTATTTAAGTGTGGAGTTCACCTCCTCTCGACTGTGCCTTTCCTTCCCCTGTCCCTCCCAAGTTTCTCCTCTTCTGCAACAGTCCCCTCCCTCACGTCTCAGTTCCCTACACTCTTTTGTTCCCCCCTACTATTGGTTACAGTCCATTACTGTCCAAATCTCTACTCACCCTCCTCCTATCTCCAATATTGTTTCATACAATGTCTTTGAATATCTGAAACACTTGGAAGCTATTTCAGAATAAAATGCAGATGACTAAAACTTCAAGGACACTGATCCTACACCTGTTCGTCTCTTCCTTCTCCTCCATCTCCACAAACTCCTTATTCTTCACAACGGCTCCGATCATTTGCTGCTGGAACATTTTCGATGCCACCACCAGTAGACTTTTCTAACCCCCCCTTTTTTTTTTTTAGTCCATGGGAGCATTCCTAGGATCTGGTATATCCTCATTGCAAGCATGGCCTATTTACCAGTGGTATATCCGAAGGCCTGGGGTTAATTTGGGTGAGCTTCAGATGTTGCCTTCCGTTTTGCCCTGTTGGTGTTTGGCTACAAGAACAAAAATTACACTCGGCTGTTTACCAACCCACTCAGGCTATAATATATTGTATTCTGCGAATCTTTTTCTGATGGGACCTATCTATGAAAGTGCCTTCTACACAATGATATTCCGGACCGTCAACTATTTGTTCATACCCGCTGCATAAACTGCAGCCCGTATCCACTTGAATAAAGTGGTTTACCATTGTTCTTTGTATCTCTTCCTTCTCGGGCATTATCTTATCCCAGATTTTGGCTCTTGTTCTTCATTAACCACATCACCCATTTTGATTCTCGTACTCATACTCTCTCTTGCTCGATCTAACGGCTTCCTCTTCCTCCATGCACTAGAACTTGCCTGGTCTGTTTTACCGGATTACAGTGACAGCTAATATTTTCCAATCTTGTTACTTCTCCTTATACTTCACCACCTCTCTGAAGCCTCGCTGGCATTTTGCTTGAGCAACTTGGTACGTTTTTACTTGCAACTCACTGCTTTTAGGAGGTTCCTTCGTATCGTCCATTGTGAGCTTTTAAGACCCTCGACGTCAAGTTTTTAACCTCAGTTTCATTCTTTACCCCAAACCTCGGCAGGCATTCTCAGCAAGTGCGTGCCAGTTGGTTACTTGTGCTCGGGCAGTACGTTTGAAACGCACTGCGTGGGGGCAGGTTACGGTACAATAGAACCATGGAGAGGCTTCTTAATTTTAAGCAGAAGCGAGTGGATTGCTCGTCGTGTAATCCATGGACACTAAACGCACTTGCTGGCGAGATTGTTTCCACCATCACACGGCTTCCTTATGAGTTGCAGTCGGAGAAAAGTACGGAACTGAGTGGTTAATACTCTCCGACCCGGCTCCTGTTCAACAGGTTGCCGTGTTGATATAAGCAAACCCTTTTGACATTGCATTGAAACTGGCAACATCTGTCGTATTTCTAAGTGCTCCTTCTGTGCCCCTCGTTTCTTTCCTCAAAGTGCAGAGATGTTAGCACTTAGACTTGTTTTCTTTTCAGAGAAGAATCTTATAATGTGCCTTGTACACTTTGGAAATGGAGGCAACACATCGATGGCGATCATCAGCACCTGGGCATGATGCATTCATTATCGGATGTTACAAACTTTACATCAAGTCAGCCTTACAGTCCTCTACAACTCTTCAATCTTATTTGGTCACAAGGAGTTCTTCCAAGCTGTGGAAATCACCAATCTTCTTCTTTCCGCAAACCGGGTACTAGGGACATGATGCCTCCCACTATGTCCCATTGTCTTACTAGTGCCAGTTTGGCAAAGTTGATGGGATGTCTGGTAAACCGACATTTATGTGGTATCTAGGAGAGACAACGGTCTCTCCACTAGTCAATATGGCTTTCGTAAGGGCGTTCTACCATAGACCCTTTACTATGCTTGGATAAGTATGTTTGTAATGCTTTGCAATAATCACTCAGTTTAATTTTTTCCCCCCCCCCCCCCCCCCCCCCCCCCCCCCCCCCCCCCCCCCCCCCTTTGTTTTTTTTTTTTTTTTTAAACAAAAACAAACAAATATATTTTCCATATTTTTGATCTTGAGAGGCAATATGATACAACTTGGGGAGGTATAATATTTTGGCAAGCCCACTCCTAGGCCTCCGAGGCAATTCTACCATCTTCCTTACGGACTATTTAACTGACAAACATTCTCCATGTTCGGGTTAATAATATGCTGTCCCCGTCTTTGTCCAGGCTGAGGTTGTCCCTAGGAATGTGTTCTGAGTAGTACCAACACTTTTTTATCTTGCTATAAATTGATTTGGCCTCTCCCATCCAATATTTGGTCAATCACTCTGTTGATGACTTCGCTAGTGCTTGTGCAGGAACTGACTGTCGCCCTCCTTTCAGTTTCGCTCCAGCATCAGTGGACTGTGATTCTTCAATTGGGTCACCATTCTAGGGATTTAAATTTTGCAGTACTAAAACTCACAAACTATTTCACTAGCACTGCTCTGTCTCTTCACTTATCTTTGTACTGTGGAACCCCGGTTAAAAGCGTAATCATTTTCCAGAAGGTCGACTTGATAACCGAAATGGCTGAAAACCGATTTAAAATTTCCCTTAAGAATTATGGAAATACAATTAATCGTTACCAGACAAAAAATATTCCAAAAAAAAAATTAACAATTATGTAAGTATTACATACCTTTATTGAAGGCGAAATTGCTGGCTTCTGGAGTAGGGGAAAAGGAAAATGGGAGGAGTTTTGTTTGGATGGGGGAATCCCCATCCATAAAGACTTTAGAAGCAAGACTTCTTGGGGTTACTTACTTCTTTGTTCTTTTAATGCCACTCGGACCAGCTTTGAGAGTCATTGGGACCCCTGTCTCCAAAAATACTGTCCAGAGAGGCCGGTGCTCAGTTTCTGGCATCTCTTAAGATTTTCCCTGAAGTGGGACAGGGTTTTCTCATAAACATGTTGCAGATATGGCTTGTTTCAGCTTTGTCAGGGTGGTGTTTCTCAACAAAAGCTTGCACCCTAGTCCACATTGCGAACACCTCTTTAATCTTCTGAAGAAGGCCAACTCCTTACACTCCCTCTCTTCCTCCTCCTCCTGAAACAAGTTCCTCCAGCTGCAGTCTGTTGTGTTCAAGTTGAAGCTCTTGCCGCTCTTCAGTGAGTTAGCTTTTCCCTGTGGTCTTCCACCAAAACTCTTCCATATCTCGCCATTCACCTCCAACCCCAGGGACTGCCCCAGTCCCACAATAGAGTCCATTAGGGTCGGCAGAGTCAGGTTGGACTCAAATCCACAAAATCCTCTCTTGGATACAATTGGCCACCGTTTTCTCCAAGCAGGAGTTCAAAGTCTGAAAGTCACTGCCTCCACGCCTTACCTATAAGGCTTAGGCAATGAGGGATGTGAAGTGATTCCTCCAGAAACTCTCTTTGGGTCAACCGGACGTGGTTCCCGAGGTCACTTCAGCACTTTTGAACACTGCTTTTGTGTGGAGTTTTTTGAAGTTAGAAATGACCTGCTGGTCTATGGGCTGTAGGGAGGAGTGGTGTTAGGAGGCAAGAACTTCACTTTTATTAAAATTGAAGGCCCTAAACACTTGGTCTTCCAAGTCTGGAGGATGTGCAGGAACATTGTCCAGTAACAGGAGGTACTTGAATGGCAACTTTCTTCTCAGGAGGAATTTTTTTCACAACTTGGGCCCAAAAACATCATTAAGCCCACTCTCAGAAAATTTGCATTGTGACCCATGCCTTATTTTAGTTTTCTGCATTACACACAATTTACTCTTGAAGTGTTGATTTTCTTGAACACACTGGGATTTTCCGAGTGATGCACGAGTAACGCTTCACTTTGAAAGTCCCCACAGCATTACAACATAAACAAAAGAGTAAGCCTGTATTTCATAGGCTTGTGTCCTGGCAGTGCCTTTCTCCTGGGTAATGTAGGTCCTGTTTGGCATTTTACTTCAAAAACTGGCTGTTTTGTCACAATTGAACACTTGTTGGTTTGAATCTTCAGCTCTGTGTTACCCTGGGAATTCGATGCACGAATTTTTTCAGCCGCACATTTTGTCGAGAACTTGCTGCCTCACCATGTCTTACAACACTGTGTGTTGCCATTACACTTCTTAAATCTAATCAAACCATCTTGGTGGACATAAATGCACAAACAGCAGTAATTTGTTCCAGGCATTTTCTTTGCAAGTTTCTCATGCACGCCTTCCTTCTCACAAATAATTCAACTCCACAAACACTGTCTCCCCACTAATTCTTTTTCTTAATTCAAATACTAACTTTCTCTATCTCTTACCATTATTGGTGCCTTTGTTTAGTTAGAAAGTATCTTTTGCAATTTTAGTATCTTTGATTTGTTTCTTTCTTTGCCAGGATGGGATGCAATATTGTTGATTTTATTCTTGCGTACATCCTGGGAAGTTCCACCACCTTCATACCACTCTCAAACTTTTCTATCACTTCACGCTTAAATTCCTGGGGTGTTTCTCACTTTTTTTTACCACAGGAACTTTCTGTGGAAAGCCATCGGTTACGTAATTCACACAGTTGCACGCAAAAAAAAAAAAAACTAAAAACATGGGAAAACAAGCGAAATATTTGATATATGAGCTGAAAGCTTCCTCAGCCCACTGAGAGAGAGCCAACTGAACGCGCAAGCGGCCCCAGCCGGCAGCTTGAAGGTCCCAAAGGCAAGTGATAAACGGGGGGTTTCACTGTACCTCTATGCTGTGTATCATGAATGTGATTACGGTCAGGATTCTAGGCCTTCTCTTGGACCGGAGGTTACATGGAAAACTGAAAAACCGTACATAATGGGTCACATAACCAGGACCAACAAAACGTTACTCGTCAATCCTAACCAGCCTGATAAAGAAGGGGAAAAAAAATTGTTTATGAGAACTGATTAATCCAAACTTACGAGGTGATATAAAAAGACTGGAAGTCCTATCAGAAATTCTGGGAACAAAAAGATATCACGACCATAGCGAAATAAAATTAGCAAATCAGATGAACCATAACTCCACCAACAGAAACAGCAAACAGACTCAATGATTTTTCTCCACTATAGGTCAAAACATGCCAAAAAATCCCAAGCTCAGTAACCCACCAAATGACTACCTCACTGGCAATACCCGAACACCACTGTTCCAACATCCGACTAACCCATACGAAGTCTCGCTTATTATCAACGCCACTGAAAAAACACGGCAGGAGATATAAATACCCTTACACCCTTTATATACAAAAAAGCGTCACAAGTACTATCACAATCTTGCAACACTCTTTAACAAACCATTGAATCCTCCACCCTTCCCTACAGTTCTCAAAATAGCAAGGGTCACCCGATCCATAAAAGGAGGAGACCCAACAGAGTTGAATAATATAGGCCATATCCAATTTACACCCCTCTCAAAATCTTCGAAAAATTAATTCATAAACGAATCTATCTACCTCATCCCAAAAACATTCTCAACCCCTGCCAGTTTGGATTCAGGCCTAATAAAAATACTAATGATGCTATTATCACATGCTAGAACATATTATACACTGCAATAGAGGAAAAAAGAACAAAAAAAAGTCCCACTGGGGATCTTCATTGGACTTACGGTAAGCTTTTGATGCAGTTTTGACCATGACTTGCTCCCGTAAAATTGTCACATATGGTTTAGAGGGCACTCCTTCAACTACCTCAAGTCTTACTCAGCAACGAAGCCAATATGTGTACGCAATGGGCAAGCTCCTTCCGCACAACCAATTACAGTTGGTGTCCAACAGGGGAAGTGTCTTTGGCCCTCTTTCATTTCCCTATACATAAATGACCTACAAATGCTTCGCAATTACTCAAACCCACATTTTTGCGATGGACACTACATACGTTCCCTTCTCTCACCCCGAGCCAGTACGCTAGGCAATACTATAAACACGAATTACAGAAAAATATCTACCTGGATGAGGACTAACAAACTTACACTAAACATTGACAAAAACTACTTATCAGTTTGGTAACAGAGCTACAGATGTACCTCTTAACGTAACATAAACGGATCACCTATCACAAAGCTAACAGAGGGAAGATCCTAAGGAATCCACCTCGATTAATAGACTCAAATTTAATACACATATACAACCAAATTTTAAGAAAACTTTCCAAGACAGTAGGCATACTATCGAAAGATTACGGTACTATGTTCCCACAGTCAGCCTCCTGGCCCTTTTATCACTCTCTTATTTCCCCCTATCTCACTATTGGAATTTGTGCATGGGGCCCTCAACAAAATTAACATCTCAGACCATAATTACCCCAACAAAAGGGCCCTGAGTTAGAATGATAACAAATTCTCACTACAGGCAACACACTCCCCAATATTCAAAAACCCTCAACCTAACTTCACCATACAAATCATCCATATTATTATTTGCACCTATTACAAACATAGAACACTTAACTCTGATATTAACCTCTCAAACATCTACCTTGCAACCTCAACAGAACACTATGCCCTAACCAGGCACAGATCCCTCTTTGAGTTTCCTCATAGTCCATCTCACGCTATGCCAAAACTCAATGCACATAAAAGGCCCTAAAATTGGAATTCGTACTGTAATATAAAAGAAACACTACTGTTTATAAAATTCAAGTCTCTCTCAAAGATACTTCTCACCCAAACAAATAATCTGAATAACTAAACCTTATAAATTGTATATCCTATATTTTACTCACAATTATATCACACAAATGTTAAACCTAGGACCCAATCTAACTTTATTATTTTTTTAAATACACTACCTACAGAATACTCCATTCTACTGAATGAACAGCAATGCAGGCAAACATATGACCTGTCTTTGTAATACTCATTTGTCTTTTAGTTATCTGTTTACAATAATGTTTTATCCATGATTTCATCATTGCTTAGTTAATCTTAAGTTAATTTTAGACTGCCAGACCCGTAATTGTATGCATATAAGTGGGCTTTGGCATGCTGCTTTACCTGTATATTTTGTACCTCTGTATGTATGCTTAAATTTCTAAATAAATAAATAAATAAATAAGATAGACAGTATTAGGGGAGACTGGGGATTAGTTGTGGCACAATTTACATTTTTGGTGATGAAAAAAAACAAACAAACTATATTGGTAATTTTACTTTCCAAGTGGAAAAAATGTCAATCTTTCTCTTACTTTTCATGAAATAAAAAAAAAAATTGTTTCGAACAAAAGCACATACGTTCTTTAGAAAAAAAAAAAACATTTCACGTGTGCCAACATGCCCATGTACGGGGTTAAGTTTGCCAGCAATAGTAATAGTAAATTAGGAATTGTAACAGTAAATTTAGATATCCGATTATTCATAAATGTTTCATTTCAAGAATATTCAGTTCCATAGAAACTAAAAAAATCTTTTATCAGTAAAGAGAGAACTTTTTTTAATAAAATAAAATAAAAAATGACTAGGTATTATACATTTCAGATGAAAATAATTGCACTTCCAATAAGAATTGCACAGATTACTTAACACATGAGGTGAACTTAATCTAATCATTCATCTGAGTCACAGTTGCGAGGCATGTATAAAACAAATCTATCAATGCAGGCTTTGTTGGGCTCCACAACTAGGACAGTCTACACTGTTATCAATACTTTTCTCGTGGTTTGCTTTTGGGAAAAGGACCTTTATATCATTCAATCAGAGAACTGTCCTTCTTCATATGAAACTTACCTCATCACATGAACCAGTTTTGATTTCTCTGATTGTTTCTTTGTTTCTTTTGATATCTTTTCCAGTGTCTTTTTCCTGGCGTGTCACTCAAAATGGCACAGAGGAGCATTATCTCTGTTCATTCCACTTCTCTTTTCCTTGGACCAGCTTTAAGCAATCGGCCTCAGTTCTTCAGGGGTTGGGGCTTTCTTCCCACAGAGTACAGAAGTAGAGGGTCTTGGTTTATTCTCATCTTGAAGGTGAGAAACATTTTGAACTGAACAAGATTTGATGGACTGTTGCGATCAGACTTTGTGGGTGTCATTTGCTGTCTGAGTTATCACTTAAATTTGTCGCATGCTGATGCAACTTGCATTTCTTGTTGTTTTTCTGTGGTTGTTAGTCACGTAAGAACCCAAAAAATCAGAACCCTGGAATACGGACTCTCTTGAATGGTGAATCCAGCAGCCCTAAACCCAGCAAAAAAATATTAGCTGGAGTCACAGCAAGTGGGAAAGTGGTGGTCCACTATGTTTGGAATGTGATAGATGGTCATAGTTGATCCAGGGTGTGGGGTCATTCCAGGAGTCACATTGCTCTGTTGACAATTTTTTTCAGAGGTATGTAGACATAACATCAAGTGGCTCGCAGCCTGTGTGAGCAGTTGTGTGGATATGAGGAGGACAGTGATGCCATTTGGACTTAAAATAATCAAGGCCCTGTATGGACAAAGGAACCATGTTTGTCTAAATAACCAAAGAACTGGCTTTTTCTGTAGAATATTTAGTGTGTTTTACAAAATGGAAAAAACTCAAAAAATGTGAGTCTTATTTCATCCTGATGATGGATGGGCAGCTCCTGAACTACCATGAGGAGCACTGTTAAAGGAATGGTCATGGAAATGCACTCTAGAAAGATTTAAAGAAGGCGGAACTATATAGCCAGTTGCCAGGACTGCAACAGCAAATGTTACAAGAGTTTATTTTTCACTAAATAGTCCTTTCTTCCTACTTGTTTGAAGCCTTTGCGAGTTACAACTTTATGGATTTTTGTACTGTTGTTTCCCCTGTTCATTTCATGTTCCAATGCACTTGGCCAAACTTATGCCACCTGAGGACAGACTGCAGGTTATCATAATATAATGATCATGTGTTTTGTTAAACTTGTTCTCTTGAGAGGCTAGTGGCCTTGGAGGACCTTATGGAAAGGTCTTTGTTTTTTTAAGAAAGCAGAAAACCAGTCAGAAACTGCGGTCTTATGTTCTTTCCATGATAGGGAATGTTTTACTTGACTTTCAGCAAATTGGTATAGGCTAATTTTCTTAACTCATTACAGATAATCACATTAGATATCTGCTGCTTTGTTTAAGATATGTAGAAAGTCCTTTTCTTGGTCATGTGATAGGACGTTCTGGGTGCAGCATTAGCCTACTCTAAGCGTGGGCTCTATCTTAACCCTTCCGTTGATTATCAGTTATCTTCTTGCATAAAACATGTAGTGTTCGAAATGGTATGGCGAACTCCCTTGACATTCCTACTGATTGAATTGTGTTCACACTTTACACGTTAGCAGCCCTCAACATACCGTCAGCAGGGGATAGGGCCTCTCAGTTTTCCGTTTGTAGCTTTGAACATTTCATGACAGAAACGTAAATATTGACATGAAAGTAATTACAGTTGACCCCCGGTTAACGAACTTTTTTCATTCAGTAGTACGATTAGGTGCCAGATAGTGACCGAATTTTTTCAACCAATAAGGAATATTGTGAAGTAGATTAGTCCTTTTCAGACCCACAAAACATACACGTACAAACGCACTTACATAATTACACTTACTAATTGGTGCATTTGGAGGTGATCGTTAAGCGGGGTGGTTCCAATGGATATCAAAAAAATAATGAATCAGAAAATATATGTAGCTAATCAATCTAATCAAACAATGCAAAGTATTATAAATAGGTAATGTGGGCAAGTTGACACTGTGCAAATTTGCCCCATTTTTGTTGAGCCAACTTCCCCCATCCATACCAATGTTCATAAATGAATGGTTTTAGTTAGTATATTAATAAACTAATATAAAATTTTTTCATGGTAAACAATTCTTAACCCTTAAGTTTAAGTTATGGGCTAAATTGGGATTATTTCTTCGTCTCTATGACCTACCAGTTCATATAGGGTGTTCCATTACAAGGACTATTTTGCTGCAATAGCTACCACCTTCACACCTATTGGCAACACGTTGGTAGACTCTACTCAGTAACAAACTTCAAAATCTATTAAACCGAGTATAGGTTACTGGCGTCTTCTTGTCAACAGTGGCAGAGGTTGGGAGACTACTCTTCCCGTCTCGCATTGGCCTTACTCGTCTTACTCATGGTTATCTAATTGGAAGGAAGGCGCCCCTGCTCTTTCTGTGAGATTTGTCACGGTTCCTTTATCGGTCAGCACATTTTGTTAGACTGCCCCACTTTAATCAACGAGCACGCAGAATTTACCTCAACGTCGTCTATGATCTGCTTGCTCTCTCTTTACCTTCCCTTTCGAGATGGACCCACCCTTTCATCCCGACCTCTCTCATTGACTTTTTGACATCAACATGACTGAACTTCGCAAACTCTGATGATACCTTCAGCCATTTCTACCTCGATTCTCTTGTTACACTCTACCCCCGCACTATCCCTGCCCCGCGGTTTTCTGGAACCTATGATCGCCGCTCCCCCCTTTCTGCGCCCACCCCAATACCCTCGCTTCCTTTCCTAACCCTTGCAGGCTGTATAGCCTTGTGGCTAAGCGGCTTCTTTTTGATTATAATAATAATCTCGTCTTAACCCCATACAATGTTTACGCAAACAATATATTAAGCAAATGATAATTGCTTACTTGCATCAAAATCAATAATATTTTCCCACTCAGTAAAGTTCTGCAACCAATTGGTAGTAGCTTGTTGGTGAGTGAGAAGCCTGTGGTGATCCTATGATGTAATTAACAACGCCGTTTAACAGTAAATATTTGAATTATTAGAAGTGTGTCCCCTCAAGGAAGGTTCTTTGATGTTGGTGAGGGGACTCTTGCTTTGGGAATTGGATCGTTGCTCAGTTCCGAATTAGCCTGAATGCCTTCCACATCCCCCCTCAGGGCTGTTATAAATCCTCCAGGTTTAGCGCTTCCCCTTGATTTACAGTGACCCCCGCATAACGATCACTCCGAATGCGGACAGTTTGTAAGTGTATTTATGTCAAGTGCGTTTGTACTGTATTGTTTGGGGGTGAAATGGACTAATCTACTTCACAATATACCTTATGGGAACAAAATTGGTCAGTATGGCCCTGAAAATACTTTGGAGTGAAAAAATATCGTTAAACGGGGGCCACCTGTACTTAGTTTTTAAATATGTTACGCGCCCTACTTCACTCGTTATATACAAAGTAAAAGGCCTGGTTATAAAATAAGTTCTGTAATCAATATTATCGCGAACCACTTTATACAGGCTAGATTAAAGCAGGTTCGGACTATATATTATTATCGGGTACGGTATGGATCATCAACAGTACTTCATTGTATTATATTGTATTATATTATATTTTCCCCTGATATAATTATAATAATTATTTTATATTATTATTAGGTTAGGTATACGAATGTGTTAAACCATACTGTAGTGCACCAATGGTGGTTCTAGAAATTGACGCCAGCGTCGCCTTGGGCGAAGCTGAAGTCATACTATGGAGTAGTTTGAGTGGGTCCGTAGCTATAGCTCTGACTCGGTACGGGTCTTCCAACAAAGCTCCTAGCTTAAAAACTAAAATTTATACCCAAGTCTATTGTCTTGCCTTTGCCACTTAGTTTCTGAAGTCTGGAATTCATGTCAACTTATGAAAGATAACTATTTCGTTACCCTAGACCTTTCTAAAAGAGTTTTAAAATGGTGAGATTAGTAGATATAATTGAAATATTGTACATACTTGTTAAATGAGGAATTTGAACGTAAGAAGAATGGGTTTTTGCTGTATAGTACAGGATGGACCCCGGCATAACGAACACATCGAAATGCGACCAATTATGTAAGTGTATTTATGTAAGTGCGTTGTACGTTGTATGATTGGGGGTCTGAAATGGACTAATTACTTCTCCAATTTCCTTATGGGAACAATTCGGTCAGTACTGGACCTGAACATACTGGAGTGAAAAAAAATACGTTAAACGGGGGTCCATGTAATATAATTACAAGTGTGTCAACTTACCCTGTTGCTAACTAAGCCTGGTCTCCCCTATCTGTGTGGACCTGTCAAGGTTCTGATCTTATTACGGTAACCATATGTAAATGATTTGTAAATATCCCTAATATTGTAAAAAGTTGTATGTAAATTTGACTGTACAGAATGTTTGCATAGTGATGTTTGTTGTCATTTCCAGTAGGGTTTCACTGGAATATTTGTTTTAGCATGTAATTTAATGTATTTGAATTCATTTTGTGTCAGAAATATTTTTCTAAGGTATTGATATTAACTGTATAAATTATTGTGAGTATTAAGGCGTATTGAAATGAGTTGAGTTACTGTTAAAAAATTTGCCAAGGAGTTTGTTCAGAGTAGGTGTTTTGTTTCATAAACAGCTTAGTTTCTAAGGATCACAAGGGGGAAGATTTTTGTAAATGAGCCCACTCACACCTTCCCTCTCTGAGCAGCCTTTTTCAACTCCATATTGATTATGTGCTGCTAACTAAGTTTAGCAGACAAAACCAGGCACCCTGAAGCTATGCAGTAATTTAATAGAGCCAACCAAAGCTTAGCCTCTGGTGAAAATGGTACTATCAGAGATCAGACATGCATCGTATCTAAAGATCTGAAGGCAGTGTGCTAGAACCTGGGGGGGGAGGAAGGAATTATATCAATCAGTGGGTCAGGGAAAGTACTCGGTACGTAAGGGAAGTAGTTCCTTGAAAACTCTGTGAGTTCATAATTTTTTAACTGCTATAGTCATAGGGTACTAGTATCAAGTGTGTCTGCTATAGTAAGGTTATGACTATTTTATATTTTGGATGAATTTTAATTAATATTATACATTACTTCATGTTGTAATGTTGGTGGTGCTGAATTTCAGATTCCCTAGTATGTGTGTGTGATGTGTTGTGTTTATTAAACTGTAGGTTTTGTTGAGTATCTGTTTCCCTAACACTTGAGCCATGTATATAGGGGTCCATTTGTTCAGAGATATAAATATGAAAAAATATATACGATTTACCATTTTTCTGGAGAGTCAAGCCCTTGATAAGGTGACCTACTGCTCAATTTTTCAGGTCAAGCTACCTAAGAGCAGTTATTGTTTAGTGTTTCCCCCTAATAATAAGAGCCAGTACTTATTCAGGGACCAATACCTTGTTTTATTATCTTTTTTATTCCCCATTGAGTTTTTTTTGTTCTAATAAATTTCAGTTCTTTCACTGTTAATTTAGTACTTTCGTCTCTTTTACCTAAGAGCAGGAGGTGGCTGCATATATTTCTAATTGAGAGAATTGAACTCTAATTCCTTTCCTTTTTATCACTTCCCTTTTTTTCAAAAGGGGATTCTTGGGCACAGTGAAGAGGCTCTTAGTGTGAGGTATTGGATATTATTTTTGGTCTCCTCCCCTCTTCCAAGGGGGGGCTCCTTGCCTTGGTGTGGTGAAGAGGCTCTTGGATGAGGGAATTAGACCTGTTGGTCTTTCCTCAACCAAACCTAATTACCCCCAATACCCTTCCCTATCTATCCACCTTATTCCTTTTCCCTCCTCCCCATCCCTCCCTTATCCCTTACTCTTTTTGGCCTTTGGGAGTTTCCCACAGGCACGCTAGTTCCTAGGTAGGGGGAAAGGGTACGGGGGTCCGTCCTATACGTTGAGGTGCTTGGCGTGGTGTAGTTTGCCGTGGAATCAGGAATCGCCTGGGGATGTCCCAATCTTTCGGTCTCCCAGGGTGTCTTTTGGGCGACGACGGGTGTATCTCTGGGAGGCGGCCTTTTTGGATTCCAGGGGTGGTGGCAGCTAGGAGGTATGCTTTGTGGCAGATATCCGCGCCTCTTTTGTCCACCGAGGTAGTAGCTCAGCAGATGTGAGGTTTGCTATCATGACTGTAGTTTATGGCATGATGTGTAGGGCTATGGCACGGTACATTGCAGTCTGCGTACTTGCGGTGTTGAGGTCCTCTTGGGCGCAGAGGGAGATTTCCGGCCTTTCATTCCTCCTAGGAAAACTATTCCTCCCATTCCTTTTTTTTCTTTTTTTTCTTTTTTTTTTCTTAAAAACAAACAAAAGAAGTAACTAACCATGGAGGACCAATCATGAAACCTGCTACCCTGGGCCCCTTCTTTGATACTGCACTCCATTCTTACCCTGCCTCGTTTTTTGACACTCTTCGGACACTTCCTGATGACCCTGTACCTCTTGCTGGGTGCTGTTTCAGCACCCGATTTCAAATTCTGGGGGTTCGACTGACTCCTTTTGCTTTGTCCTGACTCTGCTCTCCTTTGACTTGCTTCCGGCCTCTCCTTTATGGTGCCGCATTTTCGAATCGCCAGACGTACAAGTCGGACACTCGTCCTATCCTAATCGCCAAGGACAGTTACTGATGATGATACTTCACCACCTTCTCGTTTACTCAGAAACGAGCGACATTTCATGCACTCACTTTCCACACTGGTTTCGGAATGCACACAATGGACGAAATTCTTTACGGACTGACTTCCTCTATTGCCGATCTTCAGACCATAGTATTGCCAAGGCACTCTACGCCATGTTGGTAGTTATATTCTTCATGCTTTAACTCTTCAGGGTTTTGAGTAATGTACGGTTTACACCAGGGTTTTTGACGTACTAGTATGGCCTAAATTCTAGCGCACTCCAATCTAATGAGAGGAAGGCTGGTAGGCCTACATATGAAAGAATGGGCATTGTGGTCAGTGTGTGCAGTATAAAAAAATTCCTGTATCATACAGTGCGTAATGGGAAAAAAACAAACTTTCACAGTGTTTTTGGTTAAACGGTGACTTTGCACAGTATTTTTTTTATGGTATTTAAGATTGTATTCTAGTTTCCCTGGGTCTTGCATTTTATAGAATGGAAAAGAAATATTACAGAAATTGAGATGATTTTGATTTGTTTTACAATGAAAAGTAACTTGAAATTGAGCTCAAAGTAGCAGAAATCTTCGATTTTTGCCAAGTTCAAAAGTAAACAATATGCTACGGTCCAGTACATGTCAACTGGTGAGTCTAATATTCTTTCACAAGTGCGGTGATTTTATACCATTTTACACTTAATGCAGTAGTCTGCTTAACAGTAAATCTTCTATTTTTTGTGAGAATAAAAAGTCAACGTGGAATGCATCTTTTGAAATTAGTTGTGAAATTGGGAAAATTGCTAAATATGACCACTATTGTATAGTTGAAATCGTTAAATGGAAGTTCTAGTGATATAGTTATGATTTTGTCGGGATAATACATGTGAAATTGGCAGAAAATAGGGTCAAAGTAGGCAAAATCGCGATGCGTAAAACATCGTCGAGACCACTAACTTCAGGAGACATAATTCTGTAAGTTTAACATCAAATTTTCATACTTTGGTGTCATTATGATCCGGGAAAAGATTCTTTCTCTTTACATAGAATTTTTTTTTTTAATTTGTGACATGGAACAAGTCTAGGAGAGGGCCTGTCAACTGAAGGTTAGAGCGGTACTCACATATTCACTGTCCGAAAGCTACTCAAGCTCTGATCTTTCTCTTCTTTCACATATCGATAATCTTCCTGTCACTATTGAAAAAACATCTTCCTCAATTCTTGTTAGTGGTACTGTCATTCTGCCCATACTGTAGTCCAACAGAATTTCCAGACTTATGGCAATGACATTCTCGAACAAACAGGAACTCAAGATCTCCCAATCCTCCAGGTAGAACTTGTGTCCTTTGGCCCACGAGTGGAGACGATACCTTGCAATGTGGCTGATTAATTTTGACAGCTGTGAATCCCATCTCTGTTAAACGTTGCAGGAAAAAAACTATCGGTTACAAATTCGAAAGGTGGATCCCTACACACAGCGTGTGGGAAATTGCTGGCGATTTGGTCACCAGCAAAATATTGCAGATCTATGAGATGCCCAGTCTGCTGGTGCTAAATACGTCTTGCGGCGACCTCCCTCTTGCCTTAATTGTCATGAGGCTCACCCTTCATACTTCTTGCATTGCCAGTTTTCTTAAATGAGCGAGAAATCCGTTGCCTCAGAGGCAGAAGGTCTCTATGCTTGGCAGTTTCTATCTCCGCTTCCAAGGGAGACTACCCTGTGTTTCTTATTCTCGTGTTTCAAAACGTCCCCCACTTCTGGGTCCATCTTCTACAGCTCTCTGTTACCCTCCCATAGTCCTCTGTATCTTAATTCTTTTTTGCTGTCCTGGACTCGGACATACCTACTTCAACACCTCAGTTTGTTCTCACATCTTCAGAGTTTCTCTCACAAGCCCCGGTATCGACAGACCTCATACGGACACTTCTACCATTGCCCATTACTCCTTAGAAGTCCAAAAAAATTCCCATTGCTTCAAATCTTCTTTGCCCCTCCTTCCTTCTTCCATCTTTACAGTCTCTGTGCTGAGGTTCTTTCCCTCTCACTGGTCTTATTTAAGTGTGGAGTTCACCTCCTCTCGACTGTGCCTTTCCTTCCCCTGTCCCTCCCAAGTTTCTCCTCTTCTGCAACAGTCCCCTCCCTCACGTCTCAGTTCCCTACACTCTTTTGTTCCCCCCTACTATTGGTTACAGTCCATTACTGTCCAAATCTCTACTCACCCTCCTCCTATCTCCAATATTGTTTCATACAATGTCTTTGAATATCTGAAACACTTGGAAGCTATTTCAGAATAAAATGCAGATGACTAAAACTTCAAGGACACTGATCCTACACCTGTTCGTCTCTTCCTTCTCCTCCATCTCCACAAACTCCTTATTCTTCACAACGGCTCCGATCATTTGCTGCTGGAACATTTTCGATGCCACCACCAGTAGACTTTTCTAACCCCCCCTTTTTTTTTTTTAGTCCATGGGAGCATTCCTAGGATCTGGTATATCCTCATTGCAAGCATGGCCTATTTACCAGTGGTATATCCGAAGGCCTGGGGTTAATTTGGGTGAGCTTCAGATGTTGCCTTCCGTTTTGCCCTGTTGGTGTTTGGCTACAAGAACAAAAATTACACTCGGCTGTTTACCAACCCACTCAGGCTATAATATATTGTATTCTGCGAATCTTTTTCTGATGGGACCTATCTATGAAAGTGCCTTCTACACAATGATATTCCGGACCGTCAACTATTTGTTCATACCCGCTGCATAAACTGCAGCCCGTATCCACTTGAATAAAGTGGTTTACCATTGTTCTTTGTATCTCTTCCTTCTCGGGCATTATCTTATCCCAGATTTTGGCTCTTGTTCTTCATTAACCACATCACCCATTTTGATTCTCGTACTCATACTCTCTCTTGCTCGATCTAACGGCTTCCTCTTCCTCCATGCACTAGAACTTGCCTGGTCTGTTTTACCGGATTACAGTGACAGCTAATATTTTCCAATCTTGTTACTTCTCCTTATACTTCACCACCTCTCTGAAGCCTCGCTGGCATTTTGCTTGAGCAACTTGGTACGTTTTTACTTGCAACTCACTGCTTTTAGGAGGTTCCTTCGTATCGTCCATTGTGAGCTTTTAAGACCCTCGACGTCAAGTTTTTAACCTCAGTTTCATTCTTTACCCCAAACCTCGGCAGGCATTCTCAGCAAGTGCGTGCCAGTTGGTTACTTGTGCTCGGGCAGTACGTTTGAAACGCACTGCGTGGGGGCAGGTTACGGTACAATAGAACCATGGAGAGGCTTCTTAATTTTAAGCAGAAGCGAGTGGATTGCTCGTCGTGTAATCCATGGACACTAAACGCACTTGCTGGCGAGATTGTTTCCACCATCACACGGCTTCCTTATGAGTTGCAGTCGGAGAAAAGTACGGAACTGAGTGGTTAATACTCTCCGACCCGGCTCCTGTTCAACAGGTTGCCGTGTTGATATAAGCAAACCCTTTTGACATTGCATTGAAACTGGCAACATCTGTCGTATTTCTAAGTGCTCCTTCTGTGCCCCTCGTTTCTTTCCTCAAAGTGCAGAGATGTTAGCACTTAGACTTGTTTTCTTTTCAGAGAAGAATCTTATAATGTGCCTTGTACACTTTGGAAATGGAGGCAACACATCGATGGCGATCATCAGCACCTGGGCATGATGCATTCATTATCGGATGTTACAAACTTTACATCAAGTCAGCCTTACAGTCCTCTACAACTCTTCAATCTTATTTGGTCACAAGGAGTTCTTCCAAGCTGTGGAAATCACCAATCTTCTTCTTTCCGCAAACCGGGTACTAGGGACATGATGCCTCCCACTATGTCCCATTGTCTTACTAGTGCCAGTTTGGCAAAGTTGATGGGATGTCTGGTAAACCGACATTTATGTGGTATCTAGGAGAGACAACGGTCTCTCCACTAGTCAATATGGCTTTCGTAAGGGCGTTCTACCATAGACCCTTTACTATGCTTGGATAAGTATGTTTGTAATGCTTTGCAATAATCACTCAGTTTAATTTTTTCCCCCCCCCCCCCCCCCCCCCCCCCCCCCCCCCCCCCCCCCCCCCCTTTGTTTTTTTTTTTTTTTTTAAACAAAAACAAACAAATATATTTTCCATATTTTTGATCTTGAGAGGCAATATGATACAACTTGGGGAGGTATAATATTTTGGCAAGCCCACTCCTAGGCCTCCGAGGCAATTCTACCATCTTCCTTACGGACTATTTAACTGACAAACATTCTCCATGTTCGGGTTAATAATATGCTGTCCCCGTCTTTGTCCAGGCTGAGGTTGTCCCTAGGAATGTGTTCTGAGTAGTACCAACACTTTTTTATCTTGCTATAAATTGATTTGGCCTCTCCCATCCAATATTTGGTCAATCACTCTGTTGATGACTTCGCTAGTGCTTGTGCAGGAACTGACTGTCGCCCTCCTTTCAGTTTCGCTCCAGCATCAGTGGACTGTGATTCTTCAATTGGGTCACCATTCTAGGGATTTAAATTTTGCAGTACTAAAACTCACAAACTATTTCACTAGCACTGCTCTGTCTCTTCACTTATCTTTGTACTGTGGAACCCCGGTTAAAAGCGTAATCATTTTCCAGAAGGTCGACTTGATAACCGAAATGGCTGAAAACCGATTTAAAATTTCCCTTAAGAATTATGGAAATACAATTAATCGTTACCAGACAAAAAATATTCCAAAAAAAAAATTAACAATTATGTAAGTATTACATACCTTTATTGAAGGCGAAATTGCTGGCTTCTGGAGTAGGGGAAAAGGAAAATGGGAGGAGTTTTGTTTGGATGGGGGAATCCCCATCCATAAAGACTTTAGAAGCAAGACTTCTTGGGGTTACTTACTTCTTTGTTCTTTTAATGCCACTCGGACCAGCTTTGAGAGTCATTGGGACCCCTGTCTCCAAAAATACTGTCCAGAGAGGCCGGTGCTCAGTTTCTGGCATCTCTTAAGATTTTCCCTGAAGTGGGACAGGGTTTTCTCATAAACATGTTGCAGATATGGCTTGTTTCAGCTTTGTCAGGGTGGTGTTTCTCAACAAAAGCTTGCACCCTAGTCCACATTGCGAACACCTCTTTAATCTTCTGAAGAAGGCCAACTCCTTACACTCCCTCTCTTCCTCCTCCTCCTGAAACAAGTTCCTCCAGCTGCAGTCTGTTGTGTTCAAGTTGAAGCTCTTGCCGCTCTTCAGTGAGTTAGCTTTTCCCTGTGGTCTTCCACCAAAACTCTTCCATATCTCGCCATTCACCTCCAACCCCAGGGACTGCCCCAGTCCCACAATAGAGTCCATTAGGGTCGGCAGAGTCAGGTTGGACTCAAATCCACAAAATCCTCTCTTGGATACAATTGGCCACCGTTTTCTCCAAGCAGGAGTTCAAAGTCTGAAAGTCACTGCCTCCACGCCTTACCTATAAGGCTTAGGCAATGAGGGATGTGAAGTGATTCCTCCAGAAACTCTCTTTGGGTCAACCGGACGTGGTTCCCGAGGTCACTTCAGCACTTTTGAACACTGCTTTTGTGTGGAGTTTTTTGAAGTTAGAAATGACCTGCTGGTCTATGGGCTGTAGGGAGGAGTGGTGTTAGGAGGCAAGAACTTCACTTTTATTAAAATTGAAGGCCCTAAACACTTGGTCTTCCAAGTCTGGAGGATGTGCAGGAACATTGTCCAGTAACAGGAGGTACTTGAATGGCAACTTTCTTCTCAGGAGGAATTTTTTTCACAACTTGGGCCCAAAAACATCATTAAGCCCACTCTCAGAAAATTTGCATTGTGACCCATGCCTTATTTTAGTTTTCTGCATTACACACAATTTACTCTTGAAGTGTTGATTTTCTTGAACACACTGGGATTTTCCGAGTGATGCACGAGTAACGCTTCACTTTGAAAGTCCCCACAGCATTACAACATAAACAAAAGAGTAAGCCTGTATTTCATAGGCTTGTGTCCTGGCAGTGCCTTTTCCTCCTGGGTAATGTAGGTCCTGTTTGGCATTTTCTTCCAAAACTGGCCTGTTTTGTCACAATTGAACACTTGTTGGGGTTTGAATCCTTCAGCCTCTGTGTACCCCTGGAATTCGTGCACGAATTTTTCAGCCGCACATTTGTCAGAACTTGCTGCCTCACCATGTCTTACAACACTGTGTGTGCCATTACACTTCTTAAATCTATCAAACCATCCTTTGCTGGACATAAATTCACAAACAGCAGTAATTGTTCCAGGCATTTTCTTTGCAAGATCCTCATGCAACTGCCTTGCCTTCTCACAAATAATCAACTCCACAACACTGTCTCCCACTAATTCTTTTTCCTTAATTCACAATAATAACTTCTCTATCTCTTCCATTATTGGTGGCCTTTGTTTAGTTAGAAAAGTTACTCCTTTTGCAATATTAGTATCTTTGATTTGTTCTTTCTTTGCCAGGATGGATGCAATTGTTGATTTATTCTTGCCGTACATCCTGGGAAGTTCCACCACCTTCATACCACTCTCAAACTTTTTCTATCACTTCACGCTTAAATTCCATGGTGTTTCTCACTTTTTTTACCACAGGAACTTTCTTTGGAGCCATGGTTACGTATTTCACAGTTGCACTGCAAAAAAAAAAAAACACTAAAAACAATGGAAAACAAGCGAAATATTTGGATATATGAGCAGAAGCTTCCTCAGCCCACTGAGAGAGAGCCAAACTGACGCGCAAGCGGCCCCAGCCGGCAGATTGATGCGTCCCAAACGGCTGATAACCGGGGTTCCACTGTACCTCTATGCTCGTGTATCCCTGAATGTGATACGGTCAGGATTCTAGGCCTTCTCTTTGACCGGAGGTTACCCTGGAAACCTCACATTACCTCTCTGAAAGCAACTTGTCACATGGTTGAACCTTCTTAAAACTCTTGCTCATCTTTCATGGAGAGCTGATCATCGAACTCTCCTTCGCCTACATTCAGCCCTCATTTTATCGAAACGCGATTATGGTGACCAGATCTATTCAGGGGCCTCTCCTGCTACTCTCTCTAGCCTTAATCCCATCCATCATCAGGGATTACGTTTATGCCTTGGTGCTTTTCGCTCTTCCCCTGTTGTGAGCCTCAATGCTGAAGCAAATATTCCATCCTTGTCTGATCACCGTGATGCCCATTGCCTTCGCTGCTATGTTTGCTCTCATGATCTCCGTAATCCTTCCATATATAGAATAGTCTCCTTAGCAGACATTCTTTATTTGTTCGTCGCCCCTGTTTGCTCTGTCCTTTTCTCTTCGCCTACATTCGCTCTTGTCTTCCCTTCAGTTACCACCTTTCTATGTTCATGTAGCATCTCACTTTTCCCTGCCCCCCTGAGAAGTTCCAGCTGTTCGAGTCTGTTCTTTCTCACTCCCTTGCGCAAAAGCCCAATTGCCTACAGTAGCTTCCCGCTCTTTTTTTGTTGACCACTTCCGCTCTCATTCTCATGGCATCGCAGTGTGCATAGATGGCTCTAAGTCTTCAGATGGCGTCGGATTCGCAGCAGCATTTCCGGACAGTGTTGTGTGAGGACATTTACGATCCTCGGCTAGCATTTTTACAGCTGAATTGTATGCCATTCTTGCAGCACTTATTCGTATTGCATCTATGCCTGTGTCATCATTTGTGGTTGTCTCAGACTCCCTTAGTGCTTTACAGGCTATATGAAAATTTGATGCACCTCACCCCCTTGGTCTCTGTATCCAACTGTGGCTACGCCGCATCTCTACCAAGCATAAAGATATTGTTTTTTGTTGGCTCCCTGGTCCCAGGTAGGTCATGTACTTCAGACACTGCTGCGCGGTCAGCAGCACTTGACCTACCAGTTTCATATCGAGGTGTTCCATTTAGGGACTATTTTGCT
>NW_026484322.1:0-14526 GCF_026875155.1 Cherax quadricarinatus | reverse complement strand
CGGGGATTTAAAATTTTTCCCCTCACAACGAAACGGGGAGTAGTCGTCAACAGAGTAAAGTCCGAGGCAGCTACTGTGAAAAGCTCTGTTCCACAAGGCACAGTACTCGCTCCCATCTTGTTCCTCATCCTCATATCCGACATAGACAAGGATGTCAGCCACAGCACCGTGTCTTCCTTTGCAGATGACACCCGAATCTGCATGACAGTGTCTTCCATTGCAGACACTGCAAGGCTCCAGGCGGACATCAACCAAATCTTTCAGTGGGCTGCAGAAAACAATATGAAGTTCAACGATGAGAAATTTCAATTACTCAGATATGGTAAACATGAGGAAATTAAATCTTCATCAGAGTACAAAACAAATTCTGGCCACAAAATAGAGCGAAACACCAACGTCAAAGACCTGGGAGTGATTATGTCGGAGGATCTCACCTTCAAGGAGGGGCTCTTGATTTAGGGAATTGGATCTGTGCTCCAGTTCCCCGAATTAAGCCTGAATGCCTTCCACATCCCCCCCCCAGGTGCTGTATAATCCTCCGGGTTTAGCGCTTCCCCCTTGATTATAATAATAATAATCACCTTCAAGGACCATAACATTGTATCAATCGCATCTGCTAGAAAAATGACAGGATGGATAATGAGAACCTTCAAAACTAGGGAGGCCAAGCCCATGATGACACTCTTCAGGTCACTTGTTCTATCTAGGCTGGAATATTGCTGCACACTAACAGCACCTTTCAAGGCAAGTGAAATTGCCGACCTAGAAAATGTACAGAGAACTTTCACGGCGCGCATAACGGAGATAAAACACCTCAATTACTGGGAGCGCTTGAGGTTCCTAAACCTGTATTCCCTGGAACGCAGGAGGGAGAGATACATGATTATATACACCTGAAAATCCTAGAGGGACTAGTACCGACTTGCACACGAAAATCACTCACTACGAAAGCAAAAGACTTGGCAGACGATGCACCATCCCCCCAATGAAAAGCAGGGGTGTCACTAGCACGTTAAGAGACCATACAATAAGTGTCAGGGGCCCGAGACTGTTCAACTGCCTCCCAGCACACATAAGGGGGATTACCAACAGACCCCTGGCAGTCTTCAAGCTGGCACTGGACAAGCACCTAAAGTCAGTTCCTGATCAGCCGGGCTGTGGCTCGTACGTTGGTTTGTGTGCAGCCAGCAGCAACAGCCTGGTTGATCAGGCTCTGATCCACCAGGAGGCCTGGTCACAGACCGGGGCGCGGGGGCGTTGACCCCCGGAACTCTCTCCAGGTAAACTCCAGGTAAACTGTTCCTGTGGTCAGAGAGTTTCATTCACTGTTCCTGTGGTCAGAGAGTTTCATTCACTGTTCCTGTGGTCAGAGAGTTTCACTCACTGTTCCTGTGGTCAGAGAGTTTCACTCACTGTTCCTTTGGTCAGAGAGTTTCACTGTTCCTGCGGTCAGAGAGTTCACTCACTGTTCCTGTGGTCAGAGGGTTTTACTCACTGTTCCTGTGATCAGAGAGTTTCACTCACTCTTCCTTTGGTCAGAGAGTTTCACTCACTCTTCCTGTGGTCAGAGAGTTTCACTCACTGTTCCTGTGGTCAGAGGGCTTTACTCACTGTTCCTGTGATCAGAGAGTTTCACTCACTCTTCCTGTGGTCAGAAAGTTTCACTCCCTGCTCCACGCATCTTCTCCTGGCCTCTCTTGATTAAAACGAAGAACATACGAGAGAAGGAACACTGCAGCAGGCCCACTGACCTATGCAAGACAGGTCCAATTCTCCCACCGGCTTAAGCTTACTGAAGTATTTTATGCTATGGTAAAACAAGGTAGTGTCCTGCCAGGGGTTGTGTTGAACGTAAGAAGGTAGTCTGCTGCCAGGGGTTGTGTTGAGCGTAAGAAGGTAGTCTGCTGCCAGGGGTTGTATTGAACGTAAGAAGGTAGTCTGCTGCCAGGGGTTGTGTTGAGCGTAAGAAGGTAGTCTGCTGCCAGGGGTTGTGTTGAACGTAAGAAGGTAGTCTGCTGCCAGAGGTTGTGTTGAACGTAAGAAGGTAGTCTGCTCCCAGGGGTTGTGTTGAACGTAAGAAGGTAGTCTGCGGCCAGGTGTTGTGTTGAACGTAAGAAGGTAGTCTGCTGCCAGGGGTTGTGTTGAGCGTAAGAAGGTAGTCTGCTGCCAGGGGTTGTGTTGAGCGTAAGAAGGTAGTCTGCTGCCAGAGGTTGTGTTGAGCGCAAGAAGGTAGTCTGCTGCCATGGGTTGTGTTGAACGTAAGAAGGTAGTCTGCTGCCAGAGGTTGTGTTGAACGTAAGAAGGTAGTCTGCTGCCAGGGGTTGTGTTGAGCATAAGAAGGTAGTCTGTTGCCAGGTGTTGTGTTGAACGTAAGAAGGTAGTCTGCTGCCATGGGTTGTGTTGAACGTAAGAAGGTAGTCTGCTGCCATGGGTTGTGTTGAACGTAAGAAGGTAGTCTGCTGCCAGGGGTTGTGTTGAACGTAAGAAGGTAGTCTGCTGCCAGGGGTTGTGTTGAACGTAAGAAAGTAGTGCCCTGCCAGGGGTTGTGTTGAACGTAAGAAGGTAGTCTGCTGCCAGGGGTTGTGTTGAACGTAAGAAAGTAGTGCCCTGCCAGGGGTTGTGTTGAACGTAAGAAGGTAGTCTGCTGCCAGGGGTTGTGTTGAATGTAAGAAAGTAGTGCCCTGCCAGGGGTTATGTTGAACGTAAGAAGGTAATCTGCTGCCAGGGGTTGTGTTGAACGTAAGAAGGTAGTCTGCTGCCAGGGGCTGCGGAACAGCGGTTTAGTGCCGATGAAGGTAGCATAGGTAGCAATGATATGGCCGTGGACTAGTTTGGCTTTAATTGGGTAGGAGTGAGTACACAACGGGCAGTGTGAGGGAGTGACCTCAAGCCAGTCCGTGGAGGGGGAGCACTTGTGTCTGTCAAGTCGGTCGGCCTAGGAGTGAGAGAGGGTGGGCTGTGCTTCCCACTGACCTAGGTAAGCCTACAGAGGGCA
The DNA here is from genome assembly GCF_026875155.1 of Cherax quadricarinatus. Taxonomy (NCBI): domain Eukaryota; kingdom Metazoa; phylum Arthropoda; class Malacostraca; order Decapoda; family Parastacidae; genus Cherax; species Cherax quadricarinatus. The sequence continues at coordinate 11,531 of NW_026484322.1, read as the reverse complement.
GCACTGAATGCGCGAAATATGAACTAGTCAGAGCAGACGGCTAGGCTGTGTGTCTGACAGTACAGGCTGTCTACATTTGCTCGGCCACGCACCTCGCGTCGGGGCGACAATACTGGTGGGCCCATAGGTATAAAGGAATTACACTAGCTACCCCAGAGAGGGACTGGCTTTCGCTCACTAGTAAATCAAAAATGGACAAAAAAATGCAACAGGCAAAAAAAAACTCTCCCATCCAGGGGAAGAGAAAACTGGTTTCCCCGCGCTGTTTCATCGAGTAGAGAGCCCGGAGACGTCAGCACTGGAACTAAAATCTTCTATATACAGGTTGTCCGCAGGGCTGAACATCAGTTGACCACTCGTCTACTAACGTTGTTGCACCCTCACATCTGCAAACAATGACTGACAGTAGCATTTCCTAAGGTGTGACATATAACTCAGAGGGCAGCACTGCCCTGACCGTAATACAGGCTTTTTTTCCTTTAGTTATAAAATACTGGTGCACATACGTACAATAATACTATATCCATGGAATTCATTACACTCTGGGTACCCTTCTAAAAGTATTTACATAATTACATGATGTTGTCCACCCTGACTCTATTATCGACTAGCTATACAATGTGTGTGCATTTATACCCATTTCTGCAAGCAAACAATTAGCATAACTAGCGTAGGAGTCAGACAAGTCAGTAGGTACGTCAATGTCACAGAAATGTACTGTTGTCCTGGGTCGCAGGCCATAAGTATGGAGCCTTACTGGGCCATCTTCCGTACCAGTAGTAGTGGGAGAAGGGCTAGACGGTTTGTCCCTAACATTAGTCTGATCGTGGCGTTGCAACGCACGCGCCTCCAGGTCTGCTTCGGCCTGCATATGGTCCACATACTTCATGTGATCAAGGTGGGCTTCCTTGATAGTTCCCGTAGCAATCTCCCTCACCTCGAACTTATTGCCACGGAGCTGTCGTAGGACACGGTAAGGACCCACAAACTTTGGGACAAGTTTGTGCATACCTGGGGTCTGCACTGGGTTGAGCAACATAACTTTGCAACCTGGTTCCACTTTGCTTTCCTTGGCGCGGGCATTGCGCTCAGACGTGAACCTATCAGTAGCTTTCATAAGGTTCTCTCGTACCCGCTGGAAGACAAGCTGCGTTGTCCTCATCTTTACTACACTGGGGTTATCAGTATCGTAAGTAGGTTAGGTGGAGTAAACAGAATTTCATATGGTAAGCGCTTGTCATAGCCATACAAAACAAAATGAGGTGTCTCACCGATCGAGCTGTTGAGGGAGGAATTTAATGTACACTGAACATCTGGATAGCCTCAATCCCATGTAGTACAACTTGGGTTAATGGTTACTCTGAGCACCTCCAGGACTTTGCGATTTGTACGTTCAGCAAGACCATTACTCGCAGGGTGGCGTGGAGCTACTGGCGCTTGATGAATGTTGAATCTGGAGCAAAGATCCTGCATTATGCCATTTATAAACTCAGACCCATTGTCTGACAGAAGGACACGTGGGCAAGTATGACGAGAACAACATGCTCATGGAAAGCACTAGCACCGTTTCCGCGGTTTTATCAGGAATGGGTACTAATTCACTGTACCGCGTCAAGTTATTACCATTACAAGCAGGTGCTTATTTCCCTTCTCCGAGGTCGAGAAGTTCGTCAACAGGTCGACAGAAGTTCTCTCCCAGGGCTCCTTTGTAATGGGATACTTTAGAATGGGGTTAGGACCTGTAATGGTACCCTTGTGGCTGTAGGCAAACAACACACTGGTGTACATGCTTGGCAATGTCCGCTGCCATCTTAGGCCGGAAATATTTCATTCGTGCCTGTTTGATACTGCGGTCCTTCCCGGGGTGCGCTACACCTGGGACATTGTGGATCAACCTAAGAGTAGCTGGTATCATGGACTCTGGTATCACCAGTTGGTATACGGTTCTGCCGGGGTCCACCAGCTGTGCAACACGGCACAGTACTCCTTGGTTGACCACCAAATCCTTCAGTGGAAGGGAGGACTTGACCTGTAAGTCAACGTCCTCCTTGGTCAGGAAACGAAGGACTGGAGACCACACAAGGTCCTGTCGTTGGGCTCTCTCGAGATCCTCAACAGAGAACGAATTGCCGACACTCACGAATGCTATATGTCTCGACAGGGCATCAGCTACAACATTTTTCTTACCTGGGACATAGCAAATTTCAGGGTTGTAGTCATTGAACGTGAGCGACCACCGAGCATGCTTTCCCGAGAGGTTCTTATTCGCAAAAAGGGCCAATAAGGGTAAATGATCTGTATAAATCTTGATAGGATAATGATAGATGATATCCCGAAAATGACTCAGGGCCCATACAATGGCTAAAGCTTCTAGCTCTGTCACTGAATAATTGACTTCCGCTTTAGTAAGAACACGGCTAGCATAGGCAATAGGCTGTTGCTTACCATTAGATTCCTGTGACAAGACTGCACCGATGCCACCACTGTTATTGCTGTTCTTCTGCGGAACAGCGGTTTAGTGCCGATGAAGGTAGCGTAGGTAGCAATGATACGGCCGTGGACTAGTTTGGCTTTAATTGGGTAGGAGTGAGTACACAACGGGCAGTGTGAGGGAGTGACCGCAAGCCAGTCCGTGGAGGGGGAGCACTTGTGTCTGTCAAGTCGGTCGGCCTAGGAGTGAGAGAGGGTGGGCTGTGCTTCCCACTGACCTAGGTAAGCCTACAGAGGGCAGCACTGAATGCCGTGAAATATGAACTAGTCAGAGCAGACGGCTAGGCTGTGTGCTCTGAGAGTACAGGCTGTCTACATTGTGTTGAACGTAAGAAGGTAGTCTGCTGCCAGGGGTTGTGTTGAACGTACGAAGGTAGTCTGCTGCCAGGGGTTGTGTTGAACGTAAGAAGGTTGTCTGCTGCCATGGGTTGTGTTGAACGTAAGAAGGTAGTCTGCTGCCAGGGGTTGTGTTGAACATAAAAAAGTAGTGCCCTGCCAGGGGTTGTGTTGAACGTAAGAAGGTAGTCTGCTGCCAGGGGTTGTGTTGAACGTAAGAAAATAGTGCCCTGCCAGGGGTTATGTTGAACGTAAGAAGGTAGTCTGCTGCCAGGGGTTGTGTTGAACGTAAGAAGGTAGTCTGCTGCCAGGGGTTGTGTTGAACGTAAGAAAGTAGTGCCCTGCCAGGGGTTATGTTGAACGTAAGAAGGTAGTCTGCTGCCAGGGGTTGTGTTGAACGTAAGAAGGTAGTCTGCTGCCAGGGGTTGTGTTGAACGTAAGAAGGTAGTCTGCTGCCAGGGGTTGTGTTGAACGTACGAAGGTAGTCTGCTGCCAGGGGTTGTGTTGAACGTAAGAAGGTTGTCTGCTGCCATGGGTTGTGTTGAACATAAGAAGGTAGTCTGCTGCCAGGGGTTGTGTTGAACGTAAGAAGGTAGTCTGCTGCCAGGGGTTGTGTTGAACGTAAGAAAGTAGTGCCCTGCCAGGGGTTGTGTTGAACGTAAGAAGGTAGTCTGCTGCCAGGGGTTGTGTTGAACGTAAGAAAGTAGTGTCCTGCCAGGGGTTGTGTTGAACGTAAGAAGGTAGTCTGCTGCCAGGGTTGTGTTGAACGTAAGAAGGTAGTGCCCTGGCAGGGGTTGTGTTGAACATAAGAAGGTAGTCTGCTGCCAGGGGTTGTGTTGAACGTAAGAACATAAGAACTTTACTTAACTTAGGGTGACCTGTACTTAACTCTGTCGGTGACCTGTACTTAACTCTGTCGGTGACCGGTGAAGAAGTGTCTTGTGTGCTCCCCGTGGACTGAACCAAGATGCCCTCCATCGAGCAACTTTACCAGCAGCTTAAAGAAGAATTGAGAGTAGCGAAGATGGAGATACGGCGATTGACCGAGGAAAACAAGAGGATTCGTAGTAGTCCTCCTGTTTCGAGCCCTCAGGTCAAAAAGGGATTGTGGTCAGTGGCTGGACAGCAGGGGACGAAGTTGACGATCAAGAAGACGAATGGAAAGCCAGAAACTATGAAGAAGAAAGAGACTGCTGTGGAAACTCTTGTGGAAACCTCCAACGCATTCTTGGTGCTACCCGTCGAATGTGAGTCGACTACTGGGATCGTCACGATGAACAACAACAAGGAAGGTAAGAATATTGTTGTTGTTGGGGATAGCCAGGTTAGATGTATGGATAGGGCATTCTGCTTGAAGGACAGGAGTAGGAGACAGAGGGTTTGCTTTCCTGGGGCTGGGATGGAGGACATCGTTAGCCGGCTTGACAACATCATGAACGGTAATGGGATCAATCCTATTATTTGCCTCAGTGCTGGAGGCAATGATGTAGGCAAGCGTAGAAGTGAGGATTTAGTTAGAAAGTTCAGGACAGCTATAGACATAATTAGGAAGAAGGGGGCACCCTGTTATATGTGGCATTTTGCCAAGAAGAGGTGTTGGTAATGAATGGTTGTCCAGAGAAATTGGTATTAATTGTTGGCTGGATAAACACTGTAAGGATAATGCAGTACCATTCATTAACAACTGGGACAACTTCTATGCCCGAAATGACATGTATGCCAGGGATGAGGTTCACTTATCCCAGGGCAGGTGTGAGTTTTCTTGCTAACTCAGTTGAGGGGGTTGTTAGGACTTTAAACTAGGATTAGTTAGAGGTATGGGTTTAGAAATGATAAATAATGAGTATGGATATATTGACTTATGCTGTGATATTAAGAATCTTAATAGTAACTGTCATGGAGTAACTCTGGGTAATGATAATTTCAGAAATTGTGTAAAAACAAAGATGAATAGAAAAAATCTGCAGAAGAAAAAACACATGATGGTATTTTATGCTAACAGTCGAAGTGCAAGAAATAAAATTAATGAACTACGCTTGGTAGCTTATGCGGGGAACTTTGATATAAATTGCTTTAAAACTGAAAGTGGTATTTTTTTAAAGAGTGGGGATATGACTGCTGAGTGTAAAAATTCGGGGATTTAAGTTGTTCAATGTGGCAGTTTTGAAAGGGGAAGGGGGGAGGGGGTTGCATTATTTGTTCGGGGAAAATTTTAAAATTGTTGCATAAAAACAGGTATAAAATAGATGGAGCAGTAACAGAATCAGTTTGGGTTGGGTTTGTAGGGGGGTTTAAAGGGAAAAACAAATTTCTGGGTTGTTTTATACCGACTCCAGGCTTGGTTCACGATAGAGGGGGGGAATTTTTTTGGGGGACAAAATTTTTAAAGGGGCTTCTAGACACAAAAACCCTGTCATAGTAGGGGACTTTAACTTTAGTAAAATTAAAGGGAATTTTTTTGACGGGTTTTAATCAAGAGCCAGGGACTTTTTTGGAAACATTCGGGGCTGTTTTCTGAAGCAGAGTGTAACGGGAGCCTCCCAAAGGGTTAATAATTTGTTTGACCTAGTTTTGTCAAAAAAGGAAACATTGGGGGAAAAAACGGGAGATACTGAAGAGCTTGGGTGCAAGTAAATCAAAACCCCATCCCCTTTTAGCTTTAACGGGGGAATGAAAGAAAAATGTAATACATTTTAAAAATTTCCCTGATTTCCTTTTCTGCCGCTAAAAAGGACTTAGGGAAAACCCTTTTCAAATCTTGTTTGGGGGGTTATTTTAAGTAATGATTTAAATTTGGCGATAACCCATACTTATGATTATGAGGGGTTTCTTTTTAAATGAATTTTTTTCTTAAAAAAATTTAAACCTACCATCCCCAAGGTATAAAATTTCCCCAGAGAGATTTTTTCCCTAAAAATAACGATCCCAAAGGGGTTAAAACAGTGGGTTTTAAAAACCCATCTTTTAGGGGGGAAAAGGGGAAAATTATGGGGCGCATCAAAGAGGAGGGGTTTAAACCCTTTAAATGACCAATAGTTCGAAAAAAAGGAAAAAAAAAAGGTGTTTAGAAAGGGAAAACGTGACTTTAAAACTAGATTTCCCTAGTAAATTTCAAAGACTAACCCAAAAGGGGGTTTCTTTCAAGTTTTATAGGACGAAGGGGAAGGAAAAAGTAGGCCCTCGGGAAAATTTGGGGGAAAGGGGACAGCTAAACGGATAAAAACGGGAAATGTGTTCCTTTTTTTAATGACTATTTTTTTTCTTTTTTTTCACAGGAAGATGTAAGTAAATTTCCCAAATAATTAAAATTATTTATTTCCTGATGAATTTAATTTTTAAATTTAATATTACTGTCCCCGGGGGGCCCATGGTTTTTAAAAACAGTTAACAAACTGAAGAAAAATAATTTCCCCAGGACCCGATGAGTTTTTTTCCCAAGGTATTTAAATAATGCAAAAATGGGATTAGTCACCATTAACATTTGTTTTTAAAAATTGCGTCCACCCTTTACCGGGGGTTTGTGCCAGAGTTGTGGAAGATGGCAATTTTGGTTCCAATTCAAATCAGGGGATAAGTCCGCCTTTAAATTACCGCCAATAACCCTTTTTTCAATAGGGGGAAAGTGATTAAAATAAATTTTAAGCGACATTTTAGAAGTCACCTTGAAGAGCATAAATTGAAAATGAATCTCAAAAATGGTTTCCCAACGAGAGGTCTTTTCTGCCGGGCCCAAAGTTACTGACGTTTCTTAAATTTAAAAACTTTTAAAGGGCAGTTACAGTGAAAAGTAATGATTTTGGTTTATTTGGATTTTGGGTAAACCTTCGATAGAGAAACCTCACAAGAGACTCTAAGAAAAGTGGCACCCAATGGTATGGGAGGAAAATTCAGCATGGAAAAAAAGGGGGGTGGTTTTCCCAGTAAAAAGCAAAAGGTTACCATTAATGGAGTGAAATTGAAGGGGAAATTAACTCTAGGGGTTTGTCCCCAAAAGGGAAATCATTTTTTTAGGCCTCCCTTTTCAAAATTTTCATTAATGCCTTTGGGATGAAGGGATTTCAAGGGGACATGAGAATTTTTGTATGATACAAAATAGGCCGTAAATTCACTCTGGGGAGGAAAATCAATGAACCCAAAGGACGATTTAGACAATTTTAATGTCTTGGCCCGGAAAAATGGCAAGAAAAGTTCAATGTGGAAAAAGTGTAAGGTATTGCCCTTGGAAGAAAAAAACCCCTTGAAGCTTTAATCAAGGGAAGTATGCGGGGTTTCATACAAAAGGGTGAAAAAAAAACTTGGGAGTCGGGTGAGCAAAATCTAAAACCCAAAATTCACAGTGCCTTAGTGTGCGCAAAAAAAAGGCCAACGATTATTTGGTTTTAAATCTCAAGAAGTATAATTTAACAGAAGCCCAAAAATTTTTTTTTTTTGCACCAAAATACATGATGATAAATTGGGACACATGTGCAATCTTGGGTATTTTTTGATGAAACTTTTTCGCCACACAGGGGCTTCATCAGCCCCTTAAAAAGGAAAAATCTTGAAGAACAGGGGGAGAATGAGGTAATCAGTCCCTAAACCTTGAGTCGATGTGGTCAGTCCATCAATCTTGAATAAATGCGGCATACGTTTCTGAGAAGGAAAACTTTTAAACCCCTTGGCAGGAAGGTTTAGCAGTCTTTGGTGGTTTTTAAACATTTGTTTTAATGTTGAAGTAGGGGCGTGGCCCAAGAATTTTGGCCCAAACGGAAAAAATTTTCCCAAATATTAAAATCCCAAAAAAGTTGCCAAATGTCCCGAAGGTTTTTAAAATGAATGGTTCAGAGAAAGACATGTTGATAAATAAAACACATGTTCAATCTTGGGGATCTTTTTTTGGGAAACGTTTCGCCACACAGTGGCTTCATCAGTCCTACTTTTCACAAAACCTGCAGGTTGAGGGGTGATTTTCCTCATTCTCCCCTGTTCCTTTAAGTTTTTCCCTTTTTATGGATTTTTTTATGAAGGGCCCCCTGTGTGGGAAAATTTCCTCAGTAAGATCCCAAGAGGGTTTAAGATTTAGACACTTAAGGGAACATTTGGGAATCTTTAATTTAGGAAACGTTTTTGCCACCCCAGTGGCTTCAAACATTTCCCATACAAAGTATAAAGGGCGTAAGGAGAGGGGGGGTTTGAGGTAATTTTTTTAGTCCCCTCAGCCTGGAGTCGATGTAATTCAGTCCATAAATTTTTGAGAAAAGTAAAGCATGGGGGGGAGACGTGGTTTTTATACTGTGTTAAACATCACTTAAAAATCATCAGTGTTACATTTTAGCAAAAAATTTTCCGTGGGTTTTCCCTCAGCGAAACATCATCAGTGGTTTTCATCATAAACCCTCATCCCGTGTTTATCAGGGAAAAAATTTATCAGTGTTAAAATCAGCGAAAACCTTTATCAGTGTTTTTCATTTACTTACATCATCCCATTTGGGAATTTTTTGCTGGGAATTTAGAATCATACGACTTTTTGAAGTAGTTCAAGGGTTGTTTTTTTAAACAGTTTGTGGGCAGAACCCACGGGGGAATAACCTGCTTACTTAGTTCTGGCAAACAAAGAATCCCTTGGGTTTAATTTAAATTTAAAAAATTTCAGAGGAACTGGGGACTTGCACCACAAATCCAAATTTCATTTAGAATTTAATGGAAGTTTTATAGTAGGGGTAACTCAGTAACAGTCCCCGTTTTTTGCTTAAACGATTTTCGATGGGCTTAGAGAACACTTATCATCTGGGTTTACTGGGGGGAAAAAAGAGGCTATCAATATGACAGTTTTCTGAGCACAATACATGTGCTCAAAGAACCCCTTTATCCTTACAAGGAAATTCAAAATAGAAAATGACCCAAAAAGGATGAATAATAGGCCCGAAATTTTTACTAGGGGATAAGAAAGGAATTTATTGGCGTAATTTAATCAGTATATTGACATTAAAAGGGACATTTTAAAAAAGGGGGTTTTGAAAAGCTAAAAAGGGCAAAGAAAATTTTTAAATTGCTTGGGATTCCCAAAAAATAACCCAAAAAGGGTTTTTTTCCCGGTCTAAAAGAACCCAAAAATTAGGGATAAGAAGGGGTTCCCCTTTAAAAAAAAATAAAGGGATTTTTAAAAAACCCAAAAAAATGAAATTTTGGGGCCGGGTTTTAAATAATTATTTTTTCCCCATTTTTTTCACAGGAAGCACTAACAATATTCCAGTAATTAATCTTTAAAATGGGCAAAGGGAAAAAGATAAATTAAAGTAACATCACAGTCCTAGTGAAATGGTTTTGAAGCAGATAGACCCGACTTTAAGCAAAAAAAGTCGCCCGGTCCTGATTTAGGTTTTTTCAAAAAGGGTTTTTAAGGAAGCAAAAATTTGGGAAATCTGTGCCCCCTTAACTAATAATTTTTTTAATTTTTTTCCCTTCAAAAAAGTGTAGTGTCTGATATGTTTGGGGATGGCTAAAGTAATTTCCCCATTTTTTTTAAAACAGGGGGCAAGTCGTTACCCGTCAAATTACCGCCCAATAAGCCTGACCCTCAATTTTTAAAGGGAAATTTCTAGAAAAATTAAAAGTGAGATTATAAGAAGCCATCCGATAAGCATAGCTTTATTAATGATACTCAGCATTGGTTTAAAAAGAGGCCGGTCTTGTCTAACTAATTTTTTAACTTTTTTCATAAAGCTTTTTTTAGGCTGTTTGACCACGATAAAGAATTTTTTAAATTTTTTACTTAGGGTTTTTTGTAAGGCTTTTTTAAGGGTTTCCCCACCCCGTTTTTAAAGAAAGTGGCCCCCATGGTATTGGGGGAAAAATGCTCTCGTGGGTCGAGTCATGGCTCCAGACAGGGAAACAGAGAGTGCCATAAATTTGGGGGTTTAAAACCCCAGTGGGGATTTGTAACAAGTGGCGTTCCAAAAGGGGTTCAGGGGTTTTGGGGCCCTTGTTGTTTATAATATAAATCAATGATTTGATGAGGGAATTTCTAGTGAAAAAATAGCAAATTTGCCCCCTTTACCCCAAAGATTGGTAGGATAATTGAAATTTAAACGTGATGTTATGGAACTTCAGGGGGGAAATTTTTAAAAAAACTCTATTCTTGGTCAAAAAGTGGCGATGCAGTTTTAATTTAGAAAAAATGCAAGGTTCTGAAGCTCGGGAGTGTCCATAACCCAGTACTTAAAAGTTAAATGATGTAGAAAATTAAACCATACCAAATTGCGAAAAGGACTTGGGGGGGTTTGGTAAGCGCAACCTTAAACCAAGACAACAATTGCCTAAGTGTACGTTTAAAAAGGGAATTGAATTTCGGGGATTTATATCAAGAAGTGTTAAAACAACAAAGTCCAGAGGTCATAAATGCAGCTTTTTTTACAACATTATTTTGGGCCCCCCCCCTAGATTATGAAACTCAATTCTGGGCTCCCTATTAAAAGAATGGACATAAATTCGTTAGAAAACATTCACGTAGGAATTTAATTTAAAATTTTTTACATAGCATTAAAATCTTCCTTTTTAAGAGAAAAATTGAAGGGCTCTTAAGTTACTTTTACTTGTTTGACGAAGGGGAAAGAGGGGAGACCTGATCGAAGTGTATAAGTGGGAAGATAGGTTTAATAAAGGGGATATTAATAAAAAGGGCTTGAGGAAATTCCCCAAAAGAGAACCCGCAGGGGGGGGGGGGGCGTAAAAGGATTTTTAAATTAGATAATTTTTAAAATTTGAAAGGACATAGGAAAAATATTTTGGGTTTTGGAAAAAGGGAGTTTTTGAGTGGAACAGTCAAACCCAGTTGGGTTGAACATCAAAAAGGTTTTACAGGGACTGGGAAAGGGTTTTTTGGTAAGACACAATGCAACGTTAGCCCCAACCCTTTTTTTCCCCAAACGTTTCGACTAAAACAGTAGGCTTCTGCAGTCGAATACAGAAAGTAGGGAGGAACAGTAGAGAGTGAAGGGCGATGTAATCAGTCCCTCAACCCTTTAAATCCCTGATTTGAGGTTGTCAGTCCCCCAGTCTGTTTCCCGGGGGGGGGGCTTTTTTTTTGGGAAAAGAACTTTTCCCGGGTGGGGGTGACAGCCCCCAAACTACACTTCAAGGGTGATGGATGATTACATCGCTTCACATCTCTACTGCTCCCGCCAAATTTTTGTATTCGAATTTCAGAAGCCTACTGGTAGGGGAAAACCCTTTTCCCCCAAATTTAAAATTTTCCAAATGTTTCCTTTGTATCTTTTCTACCAACCTGTCGGTATTTTTACCCTTGATAAAAGGGATATGACGGGTGAGAAGCGTTTAATCCCAGTACACTTTTTAAAGCTTTTTACGGGGTTTATTTAAGCCCGTAACCCGCTTAATTTTAAAAACTCCCGGGGGAAACGAAAAAGTTTGCCACAATAAAAACCCCAAAATTGGGCTTGTGTCCTTTTTTCTTTTTCATAAATTTAAAAATTGAGCAATTATTTCAAACATGGTAACTTTATTGAAGAAAAGTTTTTGGGCCCCACAGTGGGGTTCATCTCCAATTTCAAAGTAGAAGTGGGTAAGGGGGAGGAGAAGGGTTTTAGGTAATCAGTCCCTCAACCCGGAAACGTTTTGTTTAGTCCATCCAAAAAATTTGGGGACGAAAAACACGATTCAAGGTTTTAGGGACTGTTACCCAAACTTTTTACTTTCCTTACCATTTT